>CAWUFW010005373.1:0-255000 GCA_963921515.1 Calotriton arnoldi | reverse complement strand
ATTTTTATATTTATAATACACACACATCCCTATACTCACTATTAATGTTATAAAATCCCTTTCCACCCAAAAAACCTACACCCACCCCAAACCTTAAAAATTCCCTTTCCACCCAAAAACCCACACCCACCCTAAACCCTAAAAATACCCTTGCAATCCCAAAAACCCATACCAACCCTAAAATTACCCTTGCAATCCCAAAAACCCACACCCACCCTAAAATTACCCTTGCCACCCAAAAACCCATACCCACCCTTAACCCTAAAAAATCCCTTTTCACCCAAAAACCCATACCTTCCCTAAACCCTAAAAATACCCCTGCAATCTCAATAACCCATACCCACCCTAAACCCTAAAATTACCCTTGCCACCCAAAAACCCATGCCCACCCTAAATACTAAAATTACACTTGCCACCCAAAAACCCATACCCACCGAAAACCCTAAAATTACCCTTGCCACCCAAAAACCCACACCCACCCTAAACCCTAAAAAATCCCTTTTCACCCATACCTACCCAAAACCCTAAAGATACCCCTGCAATCTCAAAAACCATACCCACCCTAAACCCGAAAATTACACTTGCCACCCAAAAACCCATGCCCACCCAAAACTTAAAAAGTACCTTTGCCACCCAAAAACCCATACCCACCCTTAATCCTAAAATCACCCTTGCCACCCAAAAACCATACCCACCCTAAACCCTAAAAATACCCTTGCCACCCAAAAACCCATGCCCACCCTAAACCCTAAAATTACCCTTGCCACCCAAAAGCCCATAACCACCCAAAGCCCTAAAATTACCCTTGACACTCAATAACCCACACCCACCCTAAAAATACCCTTGCCACCCAAAACCCATACTCACCCTAAACCCTTAAAAATAAACGTGCAACCATATATATATATATATATATATATATATATATATATATATATATATATATATATATACCAAACACCTTGCTGCTGCTCCAAATCCTCGGAAAAACGAGTATATATATATATATTGCACGTAATGCTTACCTTTAATACTTACCAAAATACTTACATTTTAAAATAAAATAAAAATTCTGCGAGTATGACTTTACCTTTAGTGCATTTACAACTGAAATTCAAACACGTTTTCACATAATAAACAGTATTCTAGAAACCGGTTTCCTAAACCTTATTTCGATAAAAAAAAACATCCTCTCTACAAAACCATATAAAATACAGCCATCCACCATTTTATCAATAGTAATACATCTGTCATATACAATCCAAGAGTGCCATCTACTGGCCAGAGGTAGTTGTAAATGCATTAGTAGACTTGTGATTCAGGTCGTTGTTAAGGAGTCGTGGTTCAGGTCCTTCGTTGTCAATGAGTCGTTGTAAAGGCCGTTTCCCTTAAAAATCCTCACTGCAATTTTCGGTACTGCCGCCAGGGGGGTGGGGGCATGCTGTATGTGTCTGTATAGTCCTTTGATGGTTGCCGGCCCACGGCTGGTGGAACAATGCCAGATTCAAGCGTTGGGCAGTTAGCTCTCGTTCTGTCACTCGTCTCTCATCAATGGAGGTTGGCCTGTCTCCACATCCCCTTCCATAGCTACTATTTCTGTGACCAAGGGGTGTGTGCTCTCATCCCCGGAGGAGTCCCTCTGCTCCTCTGAGTCTGTGTGTGAATCCCTCTGGCTAGACGTGTCCGTCACCTCACCCTCTGCAGTTTCTGTGTGGGTCCTCTTGACTTTCAGATTTGCTGGAAAAAGGAGCATGTATTTTACCTGCAGTGTCCGAAGCTTTGCTTTTACTGAGTTGAAAGTCCTCGTTTGGCATTGTACATCTTGGCTGTAGTCTGGGAAGATCATGAGCTTGACAATTTCATGTCTGACTTCCCCATAGCGACGTGTTTCACGTAGGATCATATCCCGGTCTAGAAAATTAAGGATTTTCACTATAATTGGCCTTGGTGTGGCTCCAGGTGGTGGTTTTGCGCTCAGTACTCTATGCGCCCGTTCTAGTACGAAAAAGGTAGAGAAATGTTCGGGTGAGATGATAGTTTTCAGCCATTTGGTTAAGAACACCAGTAGGTCCGTTCCCTCGACCCCTTCTGACCCCACGAATCGCAGGTTGTTTCTGCGTGCCCTGTTTTCGGCATCATCAATGCGCCATTGTAGTTCGCTGCTTGAGCTGCAGAGTTCCATTACCTCCTTCTGTAGATCTTTAACTGTGTCTTCAACTTCTGAGACTCAGTTCTCTGTTTTTGTCACTCGCTCGGAGACGTTTCGGAGATCTTGTCTGAGTAGTGTAACTTCAGAGCATACCTCCCCAATTCTGTTTTCTAGCACTTCCCTGGAGGATTGTATGGCATGAAGTATGGCAGCCGCGTCAGGCAGGGGCTGCGCAGGGTCCTGTGGGGTCACCACTTTGGTGTACTTGTCCATCTTCCCCTGTCTGGGGAGTTTCGGGTCCTTGTCTTTGGTCATCTTGAGTGGGTGCTCAGGTGTGCTCTCGTAGGCGAATCTGGATCTGTCAGCGCCCTTGTTATTCGCGGACGGGAAGGTCTTGTAGGCTTATAGGACTTCATCCAACTGTCTGGTCCCCCTGTCGGGCCCGCTCCTCACTGTCGCGGGTTCTCAGTGTTTGTCGTGGCCACGGGGGGGGGGGGGGTACGGGGTTGAACGGTTTCTATGGCCAATATTTCTGTAATTCGGAGGCCGGCCACCGTATCTCCGGATTTTACTTTCTGGCAGTAGACTCGGGCACTGGATCCTGCATGGACGCTCCTC
The DNA here is from genome assembly GCA_963921515.1 of Calotriton arnoldi. Classification (NCBI taxonomy): domain Eukaryota; kingdom Metazoa; phylum Chordata; class Amphibia; order Caudata; family Salamandridae; genus Calotriton; species Calotriton arnoldi. The sequence continues at coordinate 252,233 of CAWUFW010005373.1, read as the reverse complement.
TTGTGGGTGTAGGGGGAGAGACACCCCACCTTGCCTATGGTGGGTGTAGGGGGAGAGACACCCCACCCGTCCGTATTCCTCACGGGCGTCCAGGTGCCCCCGGCTCCCTTTGCCATCAGCGGTGCCCCCCCCAGCACATGTGCCACTCCAGGCGGACCCCCCACTCCCGTCACATCTGTTGCCGCTCAATACCTCTTACTCGCGCAGCGTATAGCACACTTACTGATGTACCCGGGAAGAAGGCCCCGTCTTCCAAAGTCTTGGGAGGATCTCTGAGTCAAAGCCCTCAGAGCAGGCTGGCCAGAGGGGCCCGGCAGTCTTGGATTCACCTCCTTATGCTCGATTGCCCAGCGTAAATCAGGATTCCAGCACTGAAGTCTCCTCCTCGTGTTTAGCAGTGCTCTCCGGGCCAGCCCCGTCGTTTCTCTAGCCCTGGGATTGGGCTGGGCCTCTCTCGCCTCCAAAGCCAAGTCTCTCCTGTCTACGGACCCAGGCCACACAACCCCTCCACGCAGCCCAGGAGCGAGCGGGGAGTTAACAGGCAGGTTGCTGGCCCCCGCCCACCTGGCTCCACCGGGTTCAACGATCCGATCTGGCACCCCAGGGGCTCTCGTCGTCAGGCAGCCTCTCTCAGGGGACGTTGCAGGCGAGTTGCGGAGGTACACCCGCCGCCGGTTCCTGCAGGGTCTGGTGCTCCGCCCGCGCCGTGGGGGAAAAGGGAGGCGAGGTGAAGCCGGACACAGCCCAGTCGGTGGTGGCTCTCCGGTCTTTCGATGTCGCATCGCCCCGGATTTCCGTCAGGATTGCACAGCCGCCATTTTAGGCATCTGGATATTACTTAGGGCTATGTAGTTTATTGTCGCGGCGTTTGCGCCCTCCGAGATATCTTTGGTCTGTTTATGTCCCTCCGGGAATTTTGCCAGAGGTGGCCGCTTTAGCTTGGCAATGTTCTGGCAGTATTTATTTCAGGATTTCGGCTCCGGCCAGGAGCTCCGCACGGACACGTCCTACCCAGCCATGCTCTAGCGGTTCCCTCTATTCTTTGCCTTTCTGCAACAATTCACCCTCTCCAGGCTCTTTCTTACCAACATAGTTTACCTTCACAATTGCAACTGCAAAGCTGTATCTTTACTGCCAAACCATGGCAGTTTCAGCTCCTAAAATAAAATATTAGTCTGAAAAGAGTGGACTTTTATTTAAATTTGTGTTTTCAAGATTATTTGTTTTGCAAAATTTTACTTTACCATTTCAGTGCATTTGAATAAATATTGCTGGTAATCATTGTTCCAAACATTAGTGCTAGTTTATGCTGTTTTTGTTACCATTTTGGAAACTTAGGGAAGTATGTTAGTGTACACTACAATCCAGGACCACTTGGGATTGGTTTCACAAATGTCATATTGCAGCTAAATAAATGTTTGGGAAATGCCGCGTTTGGTGGCATGTGATGCTGTGTTTCTGTCTCATTTATCTTAAATTCAAACAAATATGAGGGGTTGGAATATTGTTTTATTCAGAATGTAATTGTAACCATGTGAATATGTGCAATGGATACGTGCTAAATTCTCTTGCATGACCTTAGTTGCACTCATCAATGTTAGGGCTTTCTTTTTACCATCTGAAACCATCACTGAAGATGTTCCTTTTTGTTTTCCAGAAACTGCCTACATATTTGTTATTTTAAATGTCTATGATTTATGGCAGGTTTGGGGGTATTATTAAAGCACTGGAAAACACTGTAGCAGAGCATTTTAAAAGAAAAATAAAGCAAAGCAGTAAATAGTGTTGCAACACTTAAACTGCAAAGCAGTGCCAAAAGATCCTTCTTCTTTAAGAACTCTAGAAGCTGCTTTATACCATCATGCTCAGCAAGAAGTCAGGTAGCTCACTGTTTCCATTCTGTTTTTGAGTCGTTTAAAAGTTGCGTTTTGTCGACTTTTGAGTGGTCCTGAAACCTGTTCTATAAAGGTTTTTACTGTCCTCCTTACTCCTCAGTCATTCACTTGCTTTTTTTGACAGGTGTCCTTCCAAGGGTGAGAAAAGTTTTAATAAAATGTACGACCACTATGAGTGCATAGTATTCTTTCAGGCCTACTGAACTCTCAAACTAATAAGGAGTATGGCCTTTGTCAAAGGATGACTGTCAACAACAGCCTGGATGTTTATAAATCTGCAAAAAAGGCAGTCTTTATTCAGTTTTATTTACGGTCAGTTGAAACAATTATAAAAAAAAGCAGTTGTGTACTCCATTCCTTGATTGTATAAGGCAGTTCATTTACCCAGATAGATCTTATCAACGGTCTTCCCAAATTCTTGACTTATTTTGACGTTCAACAAATTTTACTCTGCAGAAGGTGTATCCAATCTGAAAAAACCTGTATTTCTCTTCAATGTAACATACTTCTTTAACAAAGATGTCTATAAATATAATATCCCAAATATAGCCAACATAACCCACCTTACTGAGACTGTTGTGTTCATGTGTTTGTTATAGATGTTCCTCAATGATCTCAGATGATTGAGATGTTCGAGGGACGGAGAGGATCTCCACAATCGTTCCGCTAGTCTCAGATTTCGTCTTTCTGGATGTAAACTACTATTGTAGCAAGGTTTGGAGTCTTTGTAGGTCATTCTTTTTAGCTGTAAAGGTGCAATTGAGTCTAAAATGTTTGTCATGGAGCGGTTGTAGTGGTCTGTAAAGTCATGGACATCGGACATGTCCACAGAAGGGGGCAAGATGCTATTACTGAGGGATGTAAGATCATTCAAGTTAATGGTTCGCAGGCTTCTTTGCCAGTGTCTGGGTTTCTTTAGCTGAACTTTATTAGCTCTCACAGATTCTGTGATGAGGAAGGTGATGCAGTGGTGGTCTGTCCAGTCGCAAGGGACGATAGATTGAGGATGACTGGAGTTGACCTTACTGATGACTAGATCTAAGGTTGCTCCCTTGATGTGAGTAGGGCTGTCGCATATTTGGATCAGGTTGAGGTCCACTCGGAAGGTTTTAAGGCTATTGACTGCCGGGTCATTCATGCATTCCAGTGGAGGTTAAAATCTCTGAGGAAGATCTGGGTGCCGTGAAGCTCAGGGTTAGTTGAGATGATTTCCATGATTTGTTCTATGAAGGAAGGGTTGTCTCATGGAAGGTGGTAGAGCACGTGGAATTTGCATATGTGCCTGTTGTTGCATGCAACCTAGATACAAAGGTATTCGCATGACGACAGAGCAGTAGATTGTCACTGTTTGACTGATAGATTTTTACAATGTATACAGGTGATGCATCCACCTTGTCCACTAGATCTGTCTAATCTAATGATGTTGTAGCTAGGAGGCACTAGTAAGTCAAGGATAGGTGCAGATCAGTCATTTAGCCAGGTTTCAGGTCAGCATTAAGAGGTCAGGATCGTGTGCAAGGATGAGGGCAGCAATGTCTGCTGCATGTCTTACTGCTGATCTGCAGTTGAGAAGCATGCATTTAAGCTTAGGCTTGGTGTCAGCTATGGTAGAATGTGTGGTGGTGACACGCGTGAGGTTGTTCTTGTTTAAGGATCTGGAGTTGACCCTTGGTTGTCTGTTCGCGTCCGCAAGGATTGTTTCGACTTGACGCATATTATCTGTGTTAGCGGAGTACGTTGGATCATATGAGAGTGGGTGGGAGTGGATATCCTTGTCAGACAGTTGATCATTTAATCTGATGGGCCCAGAGGGGTCGTTAGGGTGGGGTGAGGTTTTCCATCTATGGTGAGGAGAAGCCGAGTTTGGTGAAATCACATGCTGGAATCCTGGTGACGTAGTTAGAGGGATGTGCATGGTTATGACTATTAGTCTTCGGAGACCTACTTAACTGCTGATTATCAGCCCACTCGGAAGTGAGGTTCAGTAGGCTGTGAACATTTGCCTTGAGGTGTTGGAGGACCGGTGTGATCTCGTCAAGTCTAGATCCGAGTGAGGTGTGGGGGCGGGTTTCTGAGACTTGGGGCTGGGGGCTAGGTGGGGGGGAGGGGTGTTCGGGGATGAAGGGTTAATAAAATACTGGCCTGGAAGAACCTGTGGAGGCAAGGTAGTATTGTGGAGTAAGTCAGGAGGTGGGAAGCGCTACAGCTGGGTGAAAGGAAGTACTGGGGTCATAGTTGTCAATTTGCTAGCCGGGTTAGGGAGTTCAGATTTCGGACTGGACATTGATTTGGCTATGGGGAGAGTCTTTGGCACACTAGTAGTATCCACAATAGTGTGCTTGGAGGTCAAGGGTATAGACGGGTGATGGTGTGACTTCTGAAGCTTTGTAATTCTGAGCTAGCTGCTCTGGAGGAGTGGTGAGTGTGCAGACTAGTTTGGCGATTGCTAGAAAGGGACTCAGTCTCACTGGGTTTGGTTGAAGAGTTGGTATTGTGTCTGATGGTCCCTATGGAGGAGCAAGGAAGGGAAAGGGAAGGGTCAATTGAGATGTCAAGGCTATGAGGGGACACTATTTGAGGGTCTTGGGGGTTGCCTGAGAAATTAGAACATCTTTGGGAGGGGTGTATTCAGTACTAGTCACTGTGTTTTTGATGATGGGGAAAATATTGTCAAAAAATTCCATGTTGCGGTCTGATGATTGGATAAGGATAGTCCCATTGTTGTAAAGGAAGATGGTTGCTTCTGCTCTGTAAACAGGTGAGGGGGCAACCGTAGGTCTAAGTCCATAAGGAGTTTTCCTGGAGCAGTGAGTAAAGGGGCTTCTTTGAGCACGTCTTTTTGTAAAGAAGTTAAGATCTCTTATTGTAGCACCTGTTTTCATGCAGAAGTAGGTATCAGTAATATGGGTTTCTGGGTAAGATTTGAGGAGTCTGTGTTTGAATCTTTTGGATGCGTTTTTTGTTAAGTTAGGGGGTATTTGATTTTATAAGCATTATGACCGGAAGGCGCCAAATTTATAAGGATTGTTCTTGAAGATATAGGATTCATGTCAGAGCTCGATGCAACTGCTGTCAGAAAAACAGAAAGTGTAAACAGATAGGGTCACGGATCCAGATGATAATGAGAGTAGTCTCCTTTGTAACCGCGTACCTGCTAAAAGAGCGCCTCTAGGAGTAGATCAGCCCAGGCTTTTAACAGTGAGGGGGGGTATCAGAGCTGCAGGGTGTAGCAGTGGCGGTGCTGCGCGAGTTCAGAGGAGCAGGCTCCGTTCAGAGCAGGAGGCAGCCGCAAGGTTCATGGAGGGGAATCTAGGTTGGGCATCCTAAGAACTCTACTAGTTAATTAGTGATTAAGGTTCTAACGCTATAGTGGAGGTTAAATACTTGTGAGGGAGGTGGAAAAAGGGATGCATTCAAATTGGTTCTGAGATGGGGGATGTGAAGGTGCAGCTCAAGTAGAGTAGAGAGGGTAGGGTGACAAGCAACCGACTGGTCACAAATGTCCGCTTCTAAAAGCGCTCCTCTTCCTCTCTTCCTTTCCAATTACAGATCAATCAATCATGAGCCCATAGGACAAGAGGACAAGCATCCTCTGCAAAGATTAGGCATTTACAACAACCATAGAGAGCATGGCATTTTTGTTGACATTAGCAGTGAATTTAGAAGGCATTACAAAGAAAGCATTTTCTTCCTGTGTATAGGTTTTAGTGAATCTGACCTATCCAAGATGGCTGCCACTCAGGGAGGATAAACCCTTCCTCTTTCTGTTTTTATTGGCACTCAATGAGAGATTCAGAGCGAAGAGGAGCAGCGCTTACCTCTTCTATTTCCAGTGATTGCCTATAGTGGGAGTACAAAATGGGTGCCGATTGCTGGGGATCACAAAATGGGTGCTGATCACCAGGGACCAAAAAACTGAAACCTGGTGGGTGCCCCGGCAGACTGTGGGTATTCAGGGAGGGAGAGGGGGCGCAAGAGTTTCGAAAGCAGAGTGAACTGGAGTTGTCATACAGGCCCCGGGTGGAAGCTCTGAACAACCCACTCTGCAGCGACTCACCAGCTGGCATATTGGAGTTCATGATAACCTGCAGGCAGGTTAGAGTTCCCCGCTTCAGCCAGGAGCACCGCGTTGCTTCTTCCCTCTGCAACCCGGCGCAATCACAATGTCGACGTCGGGAGAAGCCATGTCGGGTCAAGGGCTCCGAAGCTCGTGACATTGCAACCAGGGGGCAGCGAACAGCCTGGCCTCCAACCTCCTCCTCACTTGCCCAACTCCTCGACAACTGGGGCTCAGCAGCCTACGTCTTTGCTATAGGTGGGAGGCGCAATGCAAGAGCGCCAACCCTCGCATCCCTGCACAGTCTCTCCAGCGACCAGTTCCAAAACTCCAAACAGTGTGTCAAAGAATTCGGAGGGGAGGTGCCTGCCTCCTCCTGACTCTCCAAACTACTCTTTGAAAACTGCGACAGAGGCAGGAGTCCGCAGCTCGGGAACCAAATCAAGTCGCGTGGGACGTTGGCGGCAGCCCCAGGAAGCGGGGAGCCCCCATGCAGCTGGCATAATGTAAGTGTTGGAGGGTTTGGTGTTGGCCCATGACCTCGGGTGTCCAGATGTTCGTTAGTGCAGGAGGGCCCTTGGGCCTCAATGTTGTCATACCAGCCACAGCAAACGTGAAGGGTGCTGCAGTCAGATGCAGGAGCTAAACCAGTGGGCCATCGGCAGCAGCCCCCAATAGCAGGAGACCCTGAGGCATCAGCCGCCCGATGAGGTCCAAGGGTAACATGTGGGACCGAGACGCCAGGTCAGTCCACTCCTCTGTCCGCTGCTCAGCTGAGAGACTGACTAGCAGTCGTCCCCGGTCCTCTGATCGGTTTGGACCGGGTGCGGAACGGCGACTCTGCAGCCCACCTCGATCAGCATGGTCAGCGCAGCAGGGCAGCTGGAGTCCAAACAACCAATGAGGCAATCTTACTTGAATAATTCTTTCCTTGTTAAATTCCGGTGTTTTCTGAGGGTGGATGGCCAAGGGCACGCAGGGGATTTACACAGATGGTAATCCCGGCCCTCAGAAGCTCACAGAGAGTGCTCGTGTTCGATTGGCCATCTTGCAGAATCTGTGCACCTTTTCCCTGCTAATCAGTTGTAAAGTGCTTGTGCTCTCTCGCTTTCTCCCTAAAACATGGTACAATTGGCATACACCCAATTGGCATTTTTAATTTACTTGTAAGTCCCTAGTAAATGGTACTACTGGTACCCTGTAAATTATATGTTGCTAGAGGGCCTGCAGCACTCATTGTGCCACCCTCTAAAGTAGCCTTTTAAGGCATGTCTTGGGCCTGTCGCTGCAGCCTGTAGTGCAGTTTTAAACTGCCAATTTAATTTGGCAAAATAAACCTTTTGCCAGGTCTAAACCTGCCTATTTAATAATTATAAGTGACCCCTAAGGTAGGCCCTAAAGGCTTATAGGACAGTGTGCTTTGTATTGCAGAAGTAGGACATGTGTACTTAAAGTTTCAATGTCCTGGTAGTGAAAAACTCCTCAAGTTGTTATTTACTATTGTAAGGTCTATCTCTCCCATTGACTAACACTGCGTTACCTTATTACATTTAATAAGCAATAACCTTGGATTAGCTGCGAGTCTTCCGCAGGAGACGCCTTTGAAAGATGCAATTGCCTGATTTATTCGGCTGACGCTTGAAACGCATTTAAAGAAAATCATTGCTTTTCAGTTTAACAGATGATATATCCATACTGCTACGGATCCCAACTGGACCGTGGAAATAGTTTTTTGTCTCTCTCTCTCTTGATTTGGAGCCTACGGGCCCTTCTCCTTGATGTCAACTCAGTGCAGTGTTGTTTAGGCTGCTCCCATCTCCGTCCTGATGAAGACCCCTCGTTAAGGAGCAATTGGCCTTCACTTCACACCCGTGGTCGAAATGTCGACATTTCCTACCATACTAACCTGTACTGAAACAGAACCAGTGTTTAGATAACATGAATTGCAGTCTATTTTCTCTAAACTAAGGATTATATAAAAAAGTGTCATTAAATACCCAGACAGGTTTTAGACTTATGGACTCTAGACCATTGTACATAATTTTTCTTTGTATTCCGATCTTCCTCTCAATCTTCACTTAATCACGAGCACTCTATCATACACTTACCCTTTTGTACCTACCATTTTGCACCTACCACATGACACTCAATTGTATCTCAAAATCGCCTCCCCAGAGGACATTATATCCCTCAATTCTACTTTGCAAAACACTCATCTTTGGCTCACTGATAACCATCTCAAGCTCAATTCTGCCAAAACTGAATTCCTTCTCATCTCGCCTCCGAATTACATTCCCAAGATCGATCTTTGGATGAAACATCTTACAGCGCTCAATTGTTCTCCTCACATCATAGATTCTACTAGATCCTTGGGAATTACATCAGACAGACATCTGAATATGCAGGATCACATTAGCACAGTCACTAAAGGAGCGAATTACCAGATGAGCATTCTGTGGAAACTTAAACCTTACCTCCCACATGACGACCTAAAGCAGGCAGTTCAAGCTCTTGTGTTGCCCAGACTGGACTATGGTAGTGCCACACTATTCGGCCTACCTCGATACAAGTTGGCCCCTCTAAGAGCCTCCCTTAACGCGGCAGCCAGACTTGTCTCCGGAACAAAAAGAAATAATCACATTTCCCCGGCTCTAAAATCCCTGAACTGGCTACTGTATGAAGCAAGAATTCAACTAAAGATTGCGTGCATGACTTATGAAAGCCCTACATTTCAATAACCCCAGATATCTGGCCCAAAAGCAAGGAAAATCAGGGGGTTGCAGACCTTCGCGAAGTACAAGCTCCCTGCTTCTGAAACCCCAATTTTTCCATAAAAAGAAAACGGGCTCTAGAGCTTTCTCGGGTGTCGCATCGAAGATATGGAATTCTCTGCCACCGGATGTTCGCCTAATTTCATATACCGCCTCCTTCAAAAAAAGAAGCAAAATCATTTCTGAAGAACAAGTTTTTGCCCTAAGATAACACCCTTATGTTTATTGAATGTAACCATACTAGCTACTCTTTTATGATGCCTGACCTCTTCATCGCTGACTACTTTTAGAGATCAAGCTTAATGCTCTGTTTATTTTCAATGTTGTGACCCTCATTCATATTTGTGACTATTTTTGCTAGCCCAATTTATACCCTACCTCCTTTCACGTAAAGCGCTCTGATACCCACTAGGGTCGCGTTCGCTCTATACAAAACTTTATAAATAAATACCTTGGAGCAACTGCTCGGATAGTCTAGTTCAAAAACATAAATGTATAATCTGATTAATAATCTTCAATATAAAAGAAACCATGTAATCAACCTTTATTTGTATATAGTGTGTGCTTTCTTGGGGATGCAAAAATGTGTTCTTTGAAATGTTTGTCTCCGCTAGGACCACTTGTGTCTCTTAACAACCTTGGATTAGGAGCAGATACAAAATATACTGTTTGCACTCAAATGAATAGTAATTTAAAATCCTCTAATGGTGAAGTCTTATTTTAAGTTACAATTCTGAAAATGCCACTTTTGGAAAGTTTGCATCTTCTTGTCCATTTGTGCCTTTTGTCAATATCCTTGGTCACATGACTGTGAATGACTGCTATTAGGGTTTGTGTATTCCTTCAAGATAGTGACACAGAGGGGGCTTAGGTGTGGATATGATAGGTCATCCTGGCAGGATGACTGGGAGGAGCTGCACCTAACCCCACTTGCACTTCAAAGAACTCTACCTCATACATACACAAAGGAATCGGACATCAGGCCTGCCCTGTCTTTTGTCACCCCAGACTTCTTGCAGCCTTGACAGGGGAAGCGAGAAACTTTCCAGAACCAGATGTGGGGGTAGTATAGGGAACCCACCACCCACTTCAAAGGACTTCAAAGGCTGGCACCAGGTATAAATATTGGACCTCCAGAGCCACTTATCAGAACACTCCTGACCCTGTGAGCATTACAGAAGACAAACTGCCCTGCTGCTACCAGAGGACTGTCCTTTGCTACCAGGGGACTGTCTTGCTATCTGTGAAGGAAGATTGGACCTGCTCCCTTCATATCAGGCTAACCTGAGTGACTCTAAGTGTCAGTGGCTGACCTCCTGTTTGAGGTATAGGGACACAACAAACTCCAGGGGCCTCCCTGCAACTGACCAGCTTCACTCTACCTACCTGTACCTGCCGGAGCCCTACTGGCATCTGCTAGAGTTCCTGATCCCCAAGAGGTGCCTCCCTAGGCCCTGTACCGTAGGCTGGCATCAGTTGACCTCCTCTTTAAGAAGAAAGGAAATCTTAAATTTTAGGCTCTTTCTGACCGTGAAACGGCCCCTCCGTACTGAGACTCTGACGCCGGCATTGACCGCCAATGTGACGCTCTAGTGAAGACCTGCTCTTCACGCTACAGCATCCATTAGTGATGACCAGCAATGGGAGATCTGCACTTCACGCTACAGCAAATGCAGCCCATTGTGACTGTCAATGCGAAGCTCCAGTAATGACCGTCCACGACACCCAACCTTCTCCCCACAGTGACGACAGCCCGCGCTGCATGGCTTACTCTTCGTGCTACAGCGATGACCATCTCCCTGCTCCTCGCGGACTCCTCCACCACAAACAAAACTCTTTGTGCCGGACTTTGCAAAAGTAACTCTTTCAGCAGAACTAACCTGGTCCCTGTATTTGACCTGTGCTCCATCATGGTGGGCTAAAACTTGTGACTTCGCCCGGTCTAGCACGAATAGATGACTGCATGTGGCGGTTAGTGATTTAAGGTTATATAGCTACCCAAAACTTTACAATTGAATATTTCTGGCTCTACTTTTGGGATTTTTGTTGTTTTGGTATCATTTCATTTATTAGAATTTACCTTATTTTTCTAAATTAGTTTGGGATTTTTCTTGTGTTGTGTTTTCACTTTATTTCTGTTTGTGTGCTGCATAAATACTTTACACTTCGCCTCTAAGTTAGGCCTTACTGCTTTGTTCCAAGCTACCAGAGGGTTAAGCACTGGTTAATTTTGTGACTTTTGTGGTTCACGCTGACAAGGATTGTGGTTGTTGCCTGAGTGGGACTTCCACCCATCCACCCTCCAACCTATAATCCGATTCCTTACACAATCTTTTAGAGAGTTGATGCCTTTCCTGAATAAGCCTTCAGATAGAGCTGTCTGTCCCCCAAATAATGATGTCCTTGAGGCCAGCAGGACTCCGAGACATTTCATGTATTGGTTGAAGATAAGTAGCGAGAGGATGAATCCTTGTAGAATGCTACAGGGTATAGAGATGGGTTCTGACAGGGAGAAACTAATTTTGATGGTTAGATCTCTGTTCCTCTCTTTGATTTGACCACTGTACAGGTGCCCTGTTAAGTGATCTGCTTCATTGACCACTTGAATGGCAGCTGTCCTTGTGCTGCGATGGGAACTTACACAAAATGGTAGTCCTAAAGGGGGCAGTTGCTCTTGATATTCTTGTATAAGTGGGTGGTGACAGCGTTCTCCTTTATCTTTCCAGGAATTACATGTGCGTGAACAAGGTAGTTTACCGTAATCAGTATTTATAATGAGCTTCTGTCTAGGGGAAAGATCTGTCCAGCCTTGGGGAAGTCCAGAAAAAGGCCTTGGGGGAAAGTGGCATTTAGAATGTAGAGCATCCTGACCAAAATTGCATCAAAAGCTGCCTACTGGGACTATATAAGTGCTGGAAAACAGGCAGAGTGACTGGGCGCTTCATTGACCTAGTTCTCCTATTAGCCAGGCACATGATCGCAATGCACTGGAAAACCCCATCCCTGCCGCAGGCCACACAATGGCACAGCAGAATCTGTGTCTCTTCACCGTGAGGCGGTACAGAGCATCCGTAGACTCCCCACTGCAGCACTGTGGGACAAACTAGTTCTTACTTTTTAAAGTGATGCCAGCGATGATACTAGGCTGTCCTATACTGGCCCAGATCCTACACCACATTATCACTGCTTACCTAGCGACATACCTCCCCCACCAAATAATTCCTGACTCAAACATTGGTGTTGAACTAGGGAAGAATGCGTGGTGGTTGAACAAACTAACCCTCTAGCACCGCCACTAATTACTTTTAGACCATAAACCACAAGATTAGGCTTACTATTGCATTGTGTTTTGGTTTGAAACCGTTGCTGTGTTTATAAATTGATACTCTTTATTGTATTCTCCACAGATAGACTGTCATTGTGCAGATGCCTCTACAATTGTTCCTTTTCTGCATTGATAACCATACCCTCCTGTTGGAAGCCGGAGTCCCCGTCCCGCGCCAATGTCACAAATGCGAGACCCGGGACTCCTCCCTCAACATTAGGCCAAGTAAGGACACCGTCTGAGATAGCCCTGCTCACCCCCTTAGTAGCTTGGCACGAGCAGCCAGGCCTATCTCCAAGGCACGAGTGTACAGTATGTGCAACCACGCTCACAGCAACCCACTGGTGACACCACAAATTGCCTCCACACGAGTTTGATAAAACGAGTATAAACTTTATGTAAAAAGATATACGATCAGACCACACGATACATAAGCCAACATATAATAAAGGGTAATATTCGTTCCGGCTGGTTGGTAGGTTCAAATCCCAACCACCGCTTTCAAAATGCTATGCTGGTCGTAATGCTAGAATCACACACGTTGCAATGGACAAACAATAGTGCGTTGCGTGACGATACAAACCTGTGCTGGGCACAGGAGAAATAATACAATGCGTAACGATACACTCCGGTACCTGCAATGGGAGAAATAATGCAATGCGTACTGCTACAATCATGTACTGCGCAATGAAGGAATAATGCAATGCGTCACACCCCAATCACGTGCTTTGCAATGAAGAAATAATGCAATGCGCACCGCTACAATCGTGTACTTTGCAATGAAGGAATAATGCAATGCGTAGCTACAATCATGTACTTTGCAATGAAGAAATAATGCAATGCGGGCCGCTACAATTCTGTACTTTGCAAGGGAGAAATAATGCAATGCGTAGCGCTACAATCGTGTACTTCGTTATGCAGAAATAGTGTCAGGCGTCCTAAGACAGTCCGGCAGTTCGTTAGCAGCAATATCGGCAATGTGTATTACGACAGTCAGCCTCTTCGATAACAGTTGTCCCCCCACACGTATCAATGATGACACAAAGTACAGCTTCCCACTCTGGCCCCAGTACTGCCACTCCTGAACGCAGTACGGGCCCCACTCTGAGCCGAAGCAAAGGCTCACTCCGCCAGAAGGTCTGAGAGGCCGAGAGAGTGTCCCTCCGAGCCCGCGCCCCGCCCAGGCAGTGATCCGCGTTACCTGGGGGCGCGATCCCACTCTCCTCTCCTCCTTCAGTGAACTGGGCCTTCCGTGTAGAACTTTCTCAATGGGCCGCAGCGGCTCGGCCTGGCAGCTCAGCTCTTCCGGACTGCCGGTCCGGGCCGCAACTGTTAGGAAGGTCTCAGGCGGCCGCAGGGCACAGGTACCCCACGCCCCTGAGATTACGTTACTCTGGGTGCACTTCACCACCGCACCCTCCGGGTCTCCTCTGGCATGAAGCCACACACACAACGCTGATGGGACTTCACGTCGACTGCCTCACCAGGCACTCCTTCCTGCGGTCTTAGTTGGCACCAAGACCCGCACACCACGTTGCAGAGACTCACTTTCTTCCGGTGCACACGATGATCAGCCGATCACCTCCACAGTCCCAGGTTGCACCAAAGCACGCACACTGCTTCACTGAGACTTACTCCAGCTCCGGTGCCCCGATATCCAGGCGCTCTTCACCAACGCCTTCGGCCGCACCCCGACACGCTCACCGTGTCCGAGCCTCACTTCTCCTCCGGTGCACTCGACGACCAGGCACTCTTCACCAGCGCCTCTGGTGCACCACGACACGCACCCTGCGCGTCTGAGACTCACTCCACTTTCGATGCACACGTTGACCAGGCGCTCCTCACCAACGCCTCCTGTGCACCACGACACGCACCCTGCGCGTCCGAGACTCACTTCACCTTAGGTGCACACGTTGACCAGGCGCTCTTCACCCGCGTCTCCTGTGCACCACGACACGCACCCAGCGTGTCCGAGTCCCGATCCTCCTCCGTGTGTCCAAGATCACATGGCACACCTTCCAAGGGTCTCAAGCTACCACAACACGCGCCCACCGCATCGCTTGAAACTTCTCCGGAAACTTTTATGTTCCTGTGTTTCTAAACAGGGAGCCAGCTCACCTCGGGCCCTTGGGGGGTAACAAGACACAGCACAAAGCACAGTCTTCTTCAAGCAGGGGGACCCAGCGCACAAAGCACAGTCCCAACAGCCTCTTCCTTGGTTAGAACAGCAAACTGCAGACCAGCCCCAGATCACGAAGCAAGGGTTGGTCCTTCCCCAGCAGTCTCTTCAGTTGTTCCTTCCTTAGCAGAGGTTCCTCTTGACCACAAAATGGGTCCAAGCCTTTTCAGTCTCAATCCATTTCTAATCCATTCCCCCGTTCAGGGGTCTTAGCTCTCCTAGTTATACCCCTAAACGTCTTTGAAGTTTGTTGTGCTCAGGGGTCCCTGACCCCTGCCTAAATCAGTTCTGGGTGTCTCCCTCCCAGTGTCACCTTTCTCCCTTTGATACTGGGGGTCTGGATCCTTAATCACTCAGCAGGAGATGGGTCAATTGTTTTATAGCTGCAACCCAGGCCTCTTCACCTCCCGGTGCTTTTCCTCGCCTGCTCTCCTGCTGCAGGTCAGCCTGGTGCCATCTCAACCCCTCCCTGGGTCAAGACCGCCCCCGGCTCCTCTCCCCTCTCAGATCCAGACAGTCAATCCACATTCAGCAGAGACACACAGAAATGCTTAAAGCACAAAACTCAGCCACTTTCTAAAAGTGTGGCTTCTGAACACACAGTGACAAAACCACTTTCATAGAAAGATGTGTTATGACGCTGTGAGTTCATACATACTAAACTTCACCTCTCCATTTTAAACTTATGGGAAACTAGGCTAACAGACACAATACCCAGCCTCCCCCATTCTGTCCTATGGGCAGAATGGCCTTTCACCAGTGAAAAACGAAATGGCGCGTTTTCCACTGTCAGGACATAACACACACCTCAGTATATGTCCTACCTTTTACTTACACTGCACCCTGCCCAGGGGCTACCCGGGACCTACCACAGGGGTGCCCATTGTGTACGCAAAAGGGAAAGTAAGCCTGACAAGTGGTTACACTTGTCAGGACAACATGCTAACTTCGCAAACTGCACGCAGGCCCTACACTGCAGGCCTGAGTTCCCTTCTCCGCGCACCTTTGCATTACTAGCCCTGGCACACACAGTGCACATCACTAGGGACTTTACTAGTAAGGCAACATACCAATCATGGCCAACAAATTACCATTATACTTTACACAGGGAACACTTGTACTTTGACACTGATCAGCAGTGGCAAAGCACCCAAAGCATCTAAATTGGCAACTCTATGTCAGGAAAACGGTCTAGGGGGAAAAGCAAAAAGTTTAGGGAACTTTAGCAAGAAAGGCCAAGTCCTACACCTCCTGTTTTAAAAATCTCAGTTAAGTTGATTAGAATCTTGAGCAAATTCTTGAGTTTCATCTGTGATATCCAGCTTTATTAACGAGAAGATGGTGAATCTTCATAAAGGTGGCCGTCAGTGAGTGAGTGCCACTTGCAAGGTCGTCGGTGAAGAGGCTGTTTAAGGTAGTCTGCAGGGTGCATTTCAAGAATGTTTTCTTGTATAAATGTCCAATGGCTCTATCTCACCTGTGCACAGCTGGGCTTCATCAAGTTTGCCTTTATAAACTAGTTGCAACTGAAGTACAAGCTCCAGGCAGGAAAAGTCAGAACACACAGCTACAAAATCTACCTTGTGGGTTTCTCCTACGTACTTCTCAGGTTTTAGCTCAGTTGAAATCCTGCACCTTTGATTGTTGCAAGGTTTGAAATATATATTGTGGTTTCTGCAAGAATGCAACTTCTTCCTGTTCCAGGGTGGTGCACTCCAATTTACTACAATGATAGAGCCACCAACATCACGTTCCAGTGGGAATAAAATCATACTTAGGTCCGTAACTAAAATGCATATATGTACTTTAGTTCTCTGCAGGTACAGAACCCTTTATTTTGGTTCCTGCATAGAAAGAAGCATGCATTTGTTTCTTGTACTTTGTAACCAAATGAGAGAAACTTAGGCCTGATTTAGATCTTGGCAGGACTGGTCCTGCCATCTCTATTTTAGCACCCACCACCCTGGCAGTCCGCCCTCCCTATTTAGATGTTGGCTGGGCATTTGAGGGAAGACCGCTGTGGTCCCGCCGACTCCGCCAGGATCTGTCTCCAGTGTCAACCGTGTTAGAGGCTGGAGCAGCTTTTGGAGGGAGTCCCACCGAGATTCCCACCATCCAGATTACAAAGTGCCTTTCTGTAGAGGCAACTGTGGCGGGGAAACCTCCATGCTCGAGTTGGCGGAAACAAAGAAAAAGGTGAAAACTCACCTTTTTTCGTGGTCCCACCACCGGTTCAGTCTTAAACGCCATTGTCCAGGTCTTCGCAGTGCTGCTGCTACTTGACTACGACGCTCAGCCACCCCGTTGGCACCGGATTCTAAGGTAAGCATTTGTGGTGGGTGTGCATGTACAGTCAATGGTGTGTGTATGTTGTTGGTGTGCATTGCTATACGTAACAACAATGGCCAGTACACATTACCTACATGTACATATTGATATATGCACAACATATGTAAATAAGTAGTACTTACCTGTCTCCACGCCACAATTGCCCCACTCCATCAAGACTCTGCCGCCAGGACACCACCAGTACAACAGGAACAACTTAATCGGCTTGCGCAATGCCGCCGGCCTGACGGCGATAGAGTACTGCTTGCCAGCAGAGAAGACCACCGCCGCAGTGGTCTTCTGTCTCTAGCCGCAACATCTAAATGCAGCAGACGGACCACCTTCAGCTCGACTGAGTACTTGGGACTGCCGCTGCGGCGGGACAGCGGTAAGACCGTCAAGATCTAAATCAGGCCCTTAGTGTTTCTCCTACCTCAAGTGCACTTCTTCCAGCTTCTCTACGTTTGCCTTAACAGCTGTGGGGTTAATTGGAGCTCTTCTGCTCATCTCTATAAGACAAGCCATGGCTAATGTGGTGGCTACTTCTATTAGTTCTTTTCTAGAGGAACTGGGCAGCACATCTGCCATTAGACTCTGCCATAGATATTTCCCCAGCATGGGTGTAAAAATAAAATATAAACTTACGTTCTCTACCGCAGCACTCCTCTCCCGCCGCCGCATACCTCTCCTCCGTCTGCTGGCAGCACCGGTAGCACCAAGGCTTCCGGACTCTCACAGACAATCACGATGCTGCCTGAGCAACATCGTGATTGGTCTGAGTGGCCAAGCATGCCGCTCAGGCAGTGCCTGGGGAGGCTGGGCATGTTCTCCACGGGGCTGTGCAACACAGCCTAATCAAGAACATGCCAAGTGCGCATGACGGTTTGGCCGGCCCTAGAGGGCCGTTCAAGCAGTCATGAGCACGAAGGAAGGGAGTGCAAACCACTCCTGCTTCCTCTGCGGCGAGTCAGCCCCGCCCTGCCCGACCTGGCTGGAGAAATAAAAATAAAATGATAATAACTTCTTGTTATTATCATTTTATTTTTATTTTGCACTGCTTAAGGAGCAGTGGGATGACGCTCCTGCGCCTTAGCGGAGGAGCCGCCACTGCCCGTTGCTCACTGGGCTGTAAATTCATATGTGCCTGAAAAATGAAGCGGCTCACCAAAGGTGGCAACTAACTTTCATGTGATAAAAAAGACTGTCCTTCAAGAAACTTCAAAGAGAGCAGATCTACATTTCACTTCACATTATTATACAGTAAGCTGTATAAAGGTGCACATATCTTACTTTTTGGAGATACTCTGAAGACACGTTCAGTAATAAGTACTACCATTAGAGATGTTGTGTCTCAGAAATGACAAAACTGCAAGCTTCCACTAGTTGGGTACACTTCTGCGTGCGTTAATATGTGATGACTGCCTTCTCTGTTATCTTTCCCAGGAATTACAGCTGTGTGTGGACAGAGGTATGGTAATATTTTAACATAACCTTGGTAGACATATGTTACATTTGTACTGTAGGCACAACATACTGACGCGCTGGATGATTGTGTCACTTAAGTGAACTTTTAAAACTTACATTATGGCCTGCTTTTTATTTTCGTATCCTTGTTTTCAGTTGAGTTCCCAACGTATAGGTATTTTTTATTATAATCATTTTAACAGTTCTAATGCTTTGATTTTTACATTTCAAGTGCTTTTCTTTTGGTTTTACAAGCCCATTTGATACTCTTTAGAGCTAATTCTGGCCTGCTGCCCTGGAACGTACAAAAACCGTAATCTGTTTTCATTAATTGTTTTCTAAAGCACCTCTTTTTTTTGGTACTGCTGCATATCCGAATATGGATTGCTTATTGTTTTTGTCTTCCACTGCTAATTGATTGTTTTATGAGGTGTGTCCCTCAGAACCACGTCTTGCGCTGTCGTAACGCCTCTGATGCCTTTCGGTCAATTCTGCGCCATAGAAAACCGCAATTAAATAAATAAATCCTTTCTTCATCCTGCACTTCTCACCTCCTGCTCCCCTGGCACCACCCGTTTCCAACTCGCCAGGCTCGGTTCCACTAATTTCATTACTAGACCAAGCCTGTTTTAAGTACTATGTGGATGGTATAGGAGCTTCGCAGCGCTTTTGCGCAGGGATGATTCATATTTCTGTTTTCTTTAATGAGAATTACGTGTAAGGTAAGCCAGCGGGATATATATTAAAATCCGTAAGAAATGGCAATTGCCTTTTCTGTTTATGCACTGAACATAACCAGCGTTCCCTCCACTGGTCCATGTTAGAAAATTCAAGTTTAAGAAAAAATAACACCTTTTCCTGAATTTTCCTACAAATTTCCTAAACGCATTTCTTTCTTTTAACTGTTAGTTCTGTTATTGGTTTTATTGACATTCCAAACAAACTGCGGGTTATCGCCACCCCCAGAGGACTTTTTCGTGCTTGGCTGACCTTTCCAGAGACTAAAAATGTAATCTCTCTTTAATTAAAATCTTGATGTCTACTTTTTGATGTTTGCTTTCCCTTTAAATAGTTTCTGTTTGGCTTGCTTTTTTTCTTACTATATTAGCTTACCATGCTTAGACCATCTGTTTCCATTTGCAATATAACCACAATTTAAACTAGTGGCTATTTCACAATTATAATGTTTCCCATTATTTTCTGACTTTTTTCTTCCGTGTTTAAAAGATAATTTTTTTCTCAAAAACCATTTACATTACCTTGTTTAGCATTAAAGTTCTCACATTATTTTTGCCTCCCATTTAAACTGCCAGATATATGTGCTAAGTTAAAATATATTTATGCTATTAAGACGCTCTTTAAAATTAATAAATTGAAGTCAGGGGCCCGATTCACGTGTATATTTATTCATGAAAAAACTACCAAGCAGGTGCAAACATGCTTGCTAACTTTCTGTTCTTTTTTCCCCCATGAGAATCCACCATTTTTGTTGGTGATCTGATCCCTTTTCTACCCTGGAAAGGTATTTACTTCGGTCCTTCTCAGCAGTTGCTGAGGAAGAGTGCCATGGCCCATAATGCAAGCTAAACAAATGATGGGTGCCCGAGACACTGGTTGGCTGGTTGAATAATAAAAGACTTATAATTGGGTTGCAACCCATGGCCCCTGCACCTATTCCATCATTGCTAGCTATGCCAATGCTTGTTGTGAGTAAATGTCAGCCCTTTTCAGGGTTCCAAGGTGTTGAAGAAAATCTGCCCACAAATGTGTATGTTTGTGGGTGTGCACAGGTTCACAGAGCATTCCATCCCTAGAATGGCCACTCACCACCTTTGTGTGAGAGAATCCATTTATGAGCACAAACTCAACTTTCACGGATTCAAAAATAGTTTTGCACTCACAAAAAGGCTTATTTGCTAGTATGAGCCAACTTACAAGCACAAATTGCTTTGTTATGTATGGCTCTCACTGAAAGACATTAATGTGAATGTCACACTCTAAATGTGATAATTCACTGCTGTGCTATCTAGCTGCTCTGGCTGGGCTTTGTGAGAGCCTGTCAGAGCAGTGCTGGAATGCAGGGAGCACAGTTTCTGAAGAACAGGGATGGGTGATTGTAGGTCAGGTATTTTTTTTTTTTAATTTGGGACAGAGAGGAGAAATCATGCTATGTATGCATAGCAAAGGAAAACGGGTAGATGATTTGTGGTTGGCCATACATAACATAAACATAAAGATGAGTAAAAAACAAATTACTGGGATGTTTTTCACCTCAGAGTTCTGAGTGACATAGTAGACAACTCTAGATTCGCTCTCGTTGTCTATTTCACGTCACTCAGAAACCCTCCAAGAAAAACATCCCCGTAATTCACTGTTACCCATCTATAATTCTATATGCTATGTATGGCAGTCGCATTACTCCTCTACCCCTGTGTAGCAGTTGAAAGCTAGGGCAGGTGATTTTGGGGGCCACACATAGCATAAAATTATAGATGGGTAAAAAGTGAATAACGGATGTTTTTCACCTCAGGGTTCTGAGTGAGATCTTACACAACTTGAGCTTGACTCTCATTGTCCATCTGATGTCACTGAAAACCCCTCAGTGAAAAATATCCCCATAATTCACTGTCTGCAATCTATACATTTTATATGTGTATTGGGCGATACGACTGTGGGGCACATTATGTGACTCCCAGAATGTTAAAAAAATAAAATAGGTGTAAATGGTTCACGCTGAACTGACAAGCTGTATATCTAATGTTATTAATTGTGGAGGTAAAATGTCAGCTGTTTACGCCATTAGCAAGCAGGCTGAGGTAATGTTAAAGATTTTTATACGTTTATATTTTTGTGCATCATAAAAAATGTGCAGACTGTATTTTCACACTCGATTCACATATACATATTGAAAAAGTATTGTTGCTTTCCAAACAAATTCTTTACGATGTGTAGAAGTGTGTTTTTTCTGATCTTTGTTAACTAGGTCTCAATTTAATATATACACCAACCCTTTTTATTCATGTCTCCCCCCCCCCCCGCCACACATCTCTCCTTACAATTTCTACAGCACAGTCAAGCTGAAATGTACTTGTTTAGTTCCATTATGTAAGAAATTGGGTTACTGGTTTAAGGGGGTGAAACCCTTCTCAAGCAGCAACCACAATTCTTCTCAGGGTGAAGTCTCAAGCAAACCCTACATTAACTTGTGCTCAACCCTCGGATAGCTTATCACAGAACAGTCAGGCTGAACTCAGAGGCAATGTGTAAAGTATTTGTGCAACACTTCAAACAGTAACACAATGAAAACATACCACAAAAGCAGCCCACAACAGAGTTAAAAAAACAGAGGGATTTTTAATAAGTAAATCAAGACCAAAACGACAAAAATCCAAACAGTAGAACCGGAGATATTCAATTTTAAATGTTTTAGTAAAAATAGCACCAAAAGGCGTGAAGCGCCAACTGTGGGTATCTGGTCGTGCCGGACTGGGACAAAGTCACAAGTTCAGGCCGACCGCAATGCAGTGCGAGCCGGCTACAGGGACCTAGGAAGGCTCGCTGACCAAAGTACCTTCAATCCTCGTTTGCAGAGCGCTGCGAGGATTCGCCTTGAAGATGCGTTGAAGCGATGCATTGATTATGAGATGGGGCGAGGCTGCAGTGTGAGGTCCTATTGCATTGTCGTCGAGGATCCCGTTGACATGGCTTGCGACGTGAAATCCGGCATTGAGAATGCAGCGTGCACTTGGAGCAATGCGTCGATTCCGAAGAGCTGCAGGGCTGCGATGTGGATTCCGACATTCTCGTCAAGGCTGCTGTCGGCGAGGGCTTGTACCGAGGATGCGTCACACAGTCGGGGAAATGCGGCGGTTCTGAAGAGCTGCAATGCGTTACAGGTCTTTGCGACGGGTCCAAGCCAAGCAGCAGCGGCGATGCGTCAGTTCTGCTCAGGTTTGCACTGCAGAGGAGATGTCAGTTCCACTAGATTCACAGAGGCTGGTAAGCACCTTAGGCCTCTTCAAAGGGTCCAGGACTGGGTTGGCACCACTTGGCAGGGTAGATTCACAAATGGCAGAGTCCAGGTCAAAATTGTTGGAGCCTTCTGTCCCTGGGACTCAAGTCAGGAGGCCAGCCAACTAGCCCTTGGAGTCACTTTGGGGTACTGGGTTCAAAAGATCTAGGTCCAGTCCTCTCACCCATGCAGGAGGGCAGAAGGCAGCAGGTCAGCACAGTAAAGCAGCAGCACAGCAAGGCAGTAGCACAGCAGAGGGCAGTCCAGCAGAGTGGCAGTCCTTCAGAAGCACATAAGTCCTTCCTGGCAGAGTATCCATAGGTTCAGAAGTGTACTGAAGAGTTCATGTCTGAGGTCCCCTTTTTATACCCTGGTGTCCTGGTTCTGGAAGGTGGGAGAAGCTTGTAGATAGTGTCTTTAAAGTGCATGGAATCTCTAACCTCCCCTGGCTGGCTGCAGTAACAATGTGGGGTTGTTAGGCCCTTTGTGTGAAGAAAGAGCACAGGCTTTTCAGGTGCAAGTGGGGCTGTGCTCAGCTCTGCCGTCCCGTCCTGCCAGCAGATGGCTCATTCAGGCGCACCTAATCCCTCTATTGTGTAACTGTTTGGGAGGAATTCACAATCTGTCAGTTACACCCAGTCATGTGACCCAAGACAGACTACAGGCACTAAAGTTGGTGGGAGTGCCACAGGGGTCGGGTCTCAGCCCTACGCTGTTTAGCGTTTACTTGACACCCCTTGCAACGTTGGCAGTCTCTTGGCGCTAAGGTCATCTCGTATGCAGATGACACACAGCTGTTGTTTTCATTTGATAAAGACACGGACTTAGATGAGAAGGAGATTTCCGACTGACTTACCAATGTCTTTCAATGGCTGGAGCTGCATCATCTAAGATGCAACCCGGATAAAATGGAGATTGTGACCTTTGGAGCTGTCTCTCACAACTTTGGGGCAGACCGTTGGCCAAGAAATTGGCCGCATCCGGGACCCCCGAAAAGCTGCGTCAAGAACCTAGGACTTAAAATTGACAACTCACTCTCCTTCCTCCCGCAGATCCAAGCCTTGACGGAGTCATGCTTCAGCGTGCTCCGCATGCTGAATTTTTTTTTACTGCTCCTCTCTGAGGCTGCGGGTAGAAAGGTGGTGCAGGCCCTAATCACATCTAGACTAGACTACGGGAATGCTCTGTACCTGGGTCTCCCTGACTATCTTTTTAACAGACTTCAAGTGGTACAGAATGCTGCAGCAAGACTTCTGCTTACTCTCCCTCCTAGAACCCACATGACCCCCCACTTAAAGGCCCTCCATTGTCTCCCGATGAAACAAAGGGTGATGTTTAAAGCCTTGGTCCTTATGCACAAGTCCTTGAACGGGATGGGGCCATCATATCTCAAAGAGAATCAGTTCTTATATCCCCGCCCGTACTCTTCGCTCTTCCTCGGCTCACATGGCAAGGGTCCCTCGAATTCACCGTCTCCGTATGGGTGGGAGATCCTTTGCATATCTTGGTCCCCTTGCCTGGAACAGTCTCCCACCCTACTTGAGGCTGATAGACAGTCTAGAATTGTTCAAGAAGAAACTTAAGACTCACCTCTTTAACAATTAGTAACCCGCCTGCGTCTGCCCCCCTCTGCCAGGGCCAGGACACTCCTTGGAGTAGCTGCGCACTTTATAAATGGTTATAACATAACATAAAAGGCTAAGGGCAGGAAAATGCTAAATTTCTAAAATTTAAATTACTACAAAATTGCCATTACTGACTTGCCTTTTACAAACAGCTGCATTCATGACCACTATATTCAATAGCAGAGATCACCATTTATGTTTTTCAATCATTACTTATAGCATTAAAAATAAAAATCATAATACACAAAAGACCAGTATGAGCATTATTTACAATACATTACACCCACCCAACGTCACTGTTCAACCAAGACATTGGACAAAAAACAATATACAAACATTGCAGAAAACAAATGTATTAGTTCTGAAATGTAATAGTCCAAACAGGAGATTTTAGTTATTTGCAGAATAAACAAATATTTATACACTCCTTATTCAATGTGCAAAGAAACCTAACAATGCTGCACTGGTAGAACCAGGGGAATTGTTTTCTTCATTTTTCAAAATTGTAATGAAAAATCAGACTTTACCATTAAAGAGAGTTTATCATAACAATTTCATTGACACCAAACATGAAGGGTTTACCTGTTCCTGTTTGGAAAGTACACATCTAAAATGTAATAGGGTAACTCTAATGTTATTCTATGGAAGAGGTTTCAGAGTTTTTCAGTATCAGGACATGTAAAACTTAAAAGTACATATCCTACTTTTTAAATGCATTGCACCCTGCCCTCTGGGCTGCAAACCAACTAGTAGCATTTAATTTATAGGCCCTGGGCACATTTAGTGCCACTTTACTAGGACTTATAGGTAAATAAAATATGCAAATTGGGTATAAGCCAATGTTACCATGTTTTAAGGTGAGAGCACAAACACTTTAGCACTGGTTAGCAGTGGCAAAGTGCACAGAGTCCTAAGGCCCACAAAAACAAATTTAGCAAAAATAAGAGTGAAGGCAAAAGGTTTGGGGGTGGCCCTGCAGAGAGGGCCAGGTCCAACACACTATCATTGTTAATGCTGCTCTCAATTAACTTTCTCTGCTCAGTTATAAACTGCAACATTAACCTCGAGATCCTTCCGCTGGTTCACTGTGCCCTTTTCATTTTATAGCACATTATTGTTAATGTATCTTGTTTGTTCTAGCAGATCTGGACGACATTAGCACAGAGGGGGTAGAACTATTATTCATGTAGTGGGATAGTGCTTACATGCTAAGGCAGTATGATGTTTATTTTACATGTGCTCTGATTTGCTGGTGAAATGAAAAGTTTGTTCTCACTACAGTGATTCTGCAGTTTCTGTTAATTTCATAGGCAAAAATAATATATAAAAATCCTTGATTTTGGTTGTGTGCCAGAAGACTTTTCTGTTCGTTGCTTTCTTGATTTTGCTGTCCACTTGGGACCTAGAATAATTTCAGATTTTACATTTCTCTGTATTACTGTAAATTGAGAGACTATATGGCCTTGACCCTATATCGCCTTACTTGTGAATTTTGTAATAAAGCCCTTTAACTTTCCTTTGATACAATTATTTAGTAATCCCATTTACTTAATTGATTGATTTCCTGATATTTTGATGCATTGGATTGGAAGGTGCCTTAAAGCGGGGACTCTACTTTTTCTGTTCAGCAATAAAACTTACATAATGTTCCTGAAACAAAATTCTGATCGACCGAAGCTTTCGTGGACCCGATTAGATGTTGTTTTGCATGTGGAATTTAAGTTATAAGGCACCAATGTTCATTTGCTTTTCTTCCCTGATTTGACGTATAAAATGAGTTGGTTTAGACTAGAGCTTCTCAGAGGGGAGAAAGAAGGTACTGAAATGTTCATCTTTTGCTTTTACGTGAAAGACTTGTGGCGACTGAATGGAAACAAAGTTGTTTGCCTGGCAAGATGCATGGTTGTAATTTATATAAAGAATGGATTGGGAAAAATAGAACATTTGTATATGCACAGTCAAATAATAGACTGCAGAATATAGATAGCTGTAAGTGGGACCCACAAGTTTCACTCCTGCTAAGCCTTGGCCTCTATAGCTACAGCAATTCTAAAGTATGATGTCCAGTCTGACAACTTTCCTGGACACTGTCACAAACCATCCGTGGGGTAGACTTTAAGTATTGATGTTCAGCAGCAAACAGTACCTGAAGTTCATCTCAACATCCTTCTGTTTGGAACTTAGCTTGAGAGAACAAAAGAGTTGCGGATGAAAATACTTTAAATTGCTTTTTAAACTCTGGGAAGTCCAATGGATACATATGCATACATTGTCTGGACTGGAGCTGATCTGTGCTATTTAAGAAAGGAAGCAACCTTTTCGAAGATAACATTGGCCGCCCCCTAGAAGGGCTGTCCAGTCCTAACTGCTAGACAAGCTCCCTTCTGCATAAAGTCACAAATAGCCCTAAGCAGCTTTCTGATAGGGGCATGGCCTAGAAGGTCAGGCACTACTGTTTTTTTATGAAGACAAAGACTGATTCACATTGTTTGTCCCTTTGTTTATGGAATAAACAAGCTAAAATATAGTGGAATACTGCCCAGTTGTCCAATGATTATGAAGCATTGGCTCAAGCATTTGAATCCTTCGCTTTTTCAGTGTTGCAACCACCTTACTTATGAAAACAGAGGCTCAC
This sequence comes from Calotriton arnoldi, assembly GCA_963921515.1. Lineage (NCBI taxonomy): Eukaryota > Metazoa > Chordata > Amphibia > Caudata > Salamandridae > Calotriton > Calotriton arnoldi. The sequence continues at coordinate 225,942 of CAWUFW010005373.1, read as the reverse complement.
AAAGGGTGCCATTGGCACTAATGCAAGCAAGGAAAATGCCTTTTTTACCTCCTGTTGGGCAGTGAAAGGCATAATTAGGGTACAGTGGACACCACACACGTCTGGGACCTTGCCCGTCTCAGCCTGCTGCACTAATTATAGCTACTGCCCTTCATAATAAAGGTATATTGGCCAAACTAATGTAATTGGCCAAACTAATGTAAACTACTGTTTCTGTAGACTAAGCACATTGAGTCCCCCAACATAATGATTTGGCTTTTATCAGCCTAGGGAACATCATCTTTACCCACAATATGTTTCCTGCTGCTATAATAACATAGTAGTTCCTGTTTATCTTCAGCTCCCCACCCATTCAAGAATATTTAACAGAAGTTACATCTTATTTTATTGTAAGATTTTCCCAGATTCCAGTTGGAATAGCGGATTGTTTTCCTATTAACCGAGATTGATGAGGCATTCAAACGTTCCATTAACCACAATTTAGGGTGTACTCGGAAATTTCAGAAGCTGGGTACTGAGAAAGTTAAGTTAGGATTGAAGGCAATAAGGCAAATCTACAGAACATAATGACATGGCCCAAAAACAAATACTAATGTCAAAAGACGAACTTGAATTTCGTGCCAGCACTGTACACGTGATACTATTTTCTGAGACTATGCCCTCCAAGTGCATTGTTTAATAGCGTCAGCCAAGTAGATTTTCAGATCCCATCCGAGTGAGGCATTTTCTAATTAACCAGGCAGTGTGAATACAACTCTGAAAAGTGGGCGGAGCTATAATTTTATAACTGCCTTAAAAGACCAGGAGTTAGTTATATCAAGGCACATGGAAACCTAAATATGAATTCCTCAGTAATATGGTCACATTTTAAAAGATAATATATATTTTATCAATCTGGGCTAGTGTCTTTTTTCTAAAACAAGTTGAATTGTAAGTTGTTAAGCTGTGAGTGTAAATGTTATGTTGGGTAAGCAACGGTGATAAGCCTGAATCTGATAATTACTTCAATTTTTTTTCGGCCCGATAAATATACATTTTAGGTAAGTAATGTTTTAGAGTAATTTGAAGAAAATGTCATATTTGTGAATGTCTGAAGTTAAAATGACTCTGGCTTTTACAATGTTGGAGCTTAAAAGTAAGGGAGTCTTTCTGAATTTTCGTAATTTTCACCAGAATATCATTCTTTTGTGGTACCCGCTACACTTCTCAAAGGATTCCAGAACCACAAACCCGTATATATGGCATTTTATATATTAAGTCTGTAAAAGACAGTAATCGTATATATCTAAAATCACCTTTTATTTGACAAAAGTGGTCCTATATTTCTGACATATATGAGGTATTTAGTACGTAAAGTGTGTTTTGGGCTGACGTAATCCACTTCAATACAGGCCCAGATTATAAACTACTTATGGAATTGGCGTCAAAATAGTTTACCGTTTTAAAAGATGTCTCTATGAATAGCTTCACGATCACCCACCATAAATTCTTTCTTTGTGCTTTGGTGAAAATAATGAAAATATTGGAAAATGTCCAACTCTTCGAGTCTTTGAAAGCATTTTGTTATTTGTTTTAGTACATAGGTTTGACTCTGTGTACTTGAAACCGTATCCCATAATTGTACCCTATTCCAGCAGAAAACAAGTCCCCTCCACGTCCCTGTGGCTTGAATCATTCGGAGTCTTTAAATAGAAGTGACCGCATTGATGCAGTGACACCAACGCTAGGGAGTAGTAACAACCAATTGAATGCATCGTTCCTGCAGATCTATATCCCAGACTACACGGTGCGAGCTCTTTCTGATCTACAGTTTGTAAAGGTATGCGAGAAACACAATTTGTTTTTTTTGCCTTAATAAGTAGGTAGGCTATGTGTTAGCTTTAACGCTGATGTTTTTATTTAGAGATGATATGGGAAAGATTGCACAAAGAAGTGGTGGTTAATACAGTAAGTTGTTGCATTGAATGATTATATATACTTTCGTCAAATGCAGTAAAATGTTAAGATTAAAACTGATTTACAATAATTCTGTTTATACGCATAAGCAACCTGTAATTGTTCCCAAAGACGTTGAAAATGCCAAAAGCCAAGATCCTTATCTCTGTCCTTCGTACATTGGCATCAACAAGATGAACACTTATCATGTTTTCTTCATTCATACATCGTTGTTTGTGTACCTCACTCACTATAGGTAAAGGTAAGATACAGTAACATTACATCATTCAAAATGCAGTCAGCTTTTTACAGCAATCATTTAAAATGTATTATATAATCAGGTGCAAGTTTGAGAAGTTATGAGACCTCACAAATTAAGAACCTCATTTAAATGAGATGCTCAGTTTAAAGTTAGTGTGGCAACTAGGAAATATAGCAAGTTAGTTTATTAAGGATATTAAGCTATAAATGTATCAGGAATATGTACTTGTAACTGTAGGTTTTATAAGTTATGCAAATGGTGAACAGATGGTCCAGCTTGGTAGAAACGCACAGGTTCATACATTGGAAAAAGCACAAGGCACACTTGTGAGGAAACCAATCTCATGCCCTTGTCAGGCTCCACACATCCCTATTTATCTCAAACCGTCAATCACCCTTTTGAATTATTTTCAATATAGCAAAATGTTTTTAGTCCCTTCAGTGCCCTTTTGTGGATTTCTCTCTCTATACATATGTGTGTGTGTATATATTACCTACTGGCAGTCACCAGTAGGTAGTTATAGTTAGGATGAAGTTTCCATAGGAAGAGCGTTTTTCCATTTGCAAATAACTTTGGCGTCGTTTGATGAATCCTCGCAAAATTTTCAGGACTAGTTCGCCGCTTGTTTCAGCTGCTGTCTTGAAAGTTTCTAGGTGATCCGTCAAGCGGGGCTGAGAAAAAGGGGTAGTCCCAAAGCACATTTTCTCCATGTTCATTTCCATAGTAACTTTAGACACAGCTACAGCCCGAACTGCTGAACGGAATTACACCAAATTTGGCAAAAAGATAGATGTTGGTTCAGGGAAGTGCCTTTGTGTAAATCCGCTAAGTAGTTGCAGAGTTATTTAAAGAAATTTCCAATTGTATATATAAGGACGCGGAGGATCCACGACCCCTTCCGATCTCGTGCTGAGATCTGATTGACTGCTAACACTTCAAACCAGGAAGTGTTGGCAGCCATCTTGGGACTCGGCCTGATGCGAGTCCCAGAAAAAACATTAAAAAAAGAAAAGGGGGCAAGGTAAAAATGCCCTGATCCCCTAGCCTCTTGAGAGGGGCCAAAATAGCATTTTTTAAATAAAAAGTTAAAAAAATGTAAAAACAAAGCGTGGGCTCCTGCGCTTCGTTAGTTATCGGCCCCCAGGTGAGCCAGGTCCTGGGGGCATTTTGATAATAAGGGGTGGGCGCATGGGCCCGGCTCCTGGAGCTTATTAATGCCTCAGGGACCACCACCTCCCCGGGGCTTACTCATTTATAAACAGGGGGCCTCTCGGAACCCCAGAGGCCCCGGGGACCACCAACTCCCTGGGGCCACATGCCAAAAAGTAATTGGGGGTCCTCTTTGATCCCCGTGCCCCAGGGACCACCACCTCCCCGGGGCTAATATATTATTTTAAGGGGGGGCTCTCGGACCCTCCCCCCCGGCCCTGGGTACCCCCACCTCCCCGGGGCCAAAATGAATTTGTATTGGGGAGCCTCAGGGACCCCACTGGGACCGGGTACCACCACCTCCCCGGCGCCATCTTCTTTTAAAATAATTGGGAGGGGGTGCTGTTCTCAGCCTGGGGACCGCCACCTCCCCAGGGCAGGCCCTACAAATTAGAATGGAGGGGGGCTGCGCACCCCCGCTACTGGAGTCATTGATGGCCCTGGGGACCGCCCCCTGCTTTGTCCCGGGGTCCCCACCCCCGGGACATACATATATGCTGGGGCTTGGCAGGAGCTTTACCTTTCCTGTCAAGCCACAGCAAACGCTCCGCTTCCAGCCAGCAAGAACATTAAATATGCTCTCACTTGATGGAAGCGGAGCAAAATTGCTTACACACAGGGAGCTGCGTTTTTAGCAACTCCCTGTATGTGAAAGCAATGCCTGCTCCCGCAGGAGGCTTCAGGCTCCCCCGCGGTCCTCAACAGTTGTGAGTGGGTGCCCGAGGTGGGACCAGGGCTCCCAGAATAGAGGCGGGGCGCCGGGCCCGAAGTCGGCCTGGTAGGGAGGGGCACGCGGCCCCTCTCCCCTTATTTGTCTTAAAAAAAAAGAAATACATAAAAAGGCCGGGCCCTGGTCGATTTGGTCCCCGGGGCCAAAATTTGCCCAGGAGGGAGGCCCGGCCCCTCCCTTTAATTAAAAAAATATGTTTTTTTACTAGAGGCCAGGCCCCGCGGAGTGAGGTCTCTGGTGCCGAAATCGGCCCGGTAAGAGAGGCACGCGGCCCCCTCACCTAATTAAAAGAAAAGGCCAGACCGACAAGTCGCCGGAGGCCCCGCCCCCTTTCACCACCACTCTGCAAACGAGCGTCCTGGCGCACTACTGGTTGGGGGATGAAGTATACTTTACTCCTGAGGGTTCTTGGGGGCCAAATACCCCTCCTGTTACTTTCAGTAAGTCCCACACAGCTGGATTGGTGACAGGTATCCGGAGCACACGTCCCCTTTCTCCACCACTCTGCAAACGTGCCTCCTAGTGCACTACTGGTTGTGGGATGAAGTCCTCTTGGATGCTGAGGGCCTTTGGGGGCCAAGAAGCCCTCCTGTTACCTCCAATAAGTCCCATACAGCAGGATTCCTGAGAGCTGGTCGGAGGCCCCACCCCCTTTCTTCACCACTCTGCAAACGCGACTACTAGTTAAAAAGCCATAGAAATTCACTTAAAAAAACAAAGGTTACAGGGACGTTATAGTTAGGAAATAGAATTTTAAAAACCTTAGAAATTCACTTAAAAAAACAAAGGTTACAGGGACGTTATAGTTAGGCTAAGATTTCACTCGTAACAAAACCAGCGAAATTTAACAGTTATAGTTAGCTGAGCTAACTATAACTTATGCCCCGCAATGCACTGATTATGACCTCACATATTACATCACTCAAGACATGGTCAGTGACGTCACTGATGACATCTCAAATGACATCACCACAGAACCACTCACACACCTACTCACACCCCCATACAATCTCTCGTACGCCCACTCGCACACCCACACAACCATTCACATACCCATTCATAGACCCATACCAGTACTCGCATACCATAGAAGCACTGACACACAGCCACTCACACAATCATTCACTCACCCATACAGCCACTCATACAACCAGTCACTCACCTGTACAGCCACTCACCAGTGGCGTAACACAGGCCCCCGTGGTGCGGGGGCCCCCTCAGCAAAGTACTCTGACCTGAGAGCGCCTGATTAAATCCAGAGCAGGGGCCGCTCTATGTACCCTGCAGAGGGGCCCCCTCAAGTTTCGTTACAAAACTGCAACTCACATAGCCACACACTGACCCATACAGCTACTCACTGCTCACTTATTTACCTACACAATCGCTCACACACCCACCCACTCACTCACCCATACAGCCTCCCAACACAACCACTCACCCATACAAGCACTCTCACTCACATACCCACACAACCACTTACATACCCATCACACATCCATACAAGCACTCACACATCCGCTCACTTACCCATACAGTCATTCACACAGACACTTAGGGCTTGATTCACAGAACTAATCTGAGACAAAATCCTAAACTTACTACTTTCGGTATTCACAGAAGGCATTTAGTAGTAGTAAAGTTAGGATTTTGTCTTAAGTTTGACTTAAGACAGACTTAAGACAAACTTAAGACAAAATCCTAACTTTACTACTACTAAATGCCTTCTGTGAATACCAAAAGTAGTAAGTTTAGGATTTTGTCTCAGATTAGTTCTGTGAATCGGGCCCAACCTTTCCAAAACAGTCACTCACACACCAACTCACTTAACCAAACACTCACTCAAACAGCCACTCACTCACGCATACAGCCACTTACACACTGAGTCACAGACTCATACAGCAATTCAGACACCCACTCACTCACCCATGCAGTCACTACACACCCACTTAACCCATAGAGCCACTAACACTGCCACTCACACACCCCTGCAGCCACCGACACACCCACTCACTCACCAATACAGCCACTCACACAGCATCTCACTCACCCACCCACACAGCTACTCAGACACCCACTTATACAGCCATTCAGCCACTTACACACAAAGATGCAGTCACATAGCCACTCACATAATATATGTTAGAAGTAGTATCACTTAGTAGTAGTGTACCTTGTATACTAACTTAACTTTTGTTGTAGGTTAGTATATATGTTTAACACCCATAAACTCTTAAAACACATAGTCACTGGATGATGTCATCAGTGATGTCATCAGTGAAGTCACTGACCATGTCATGAGTGATGTAATATGTGAGGACATAAGCAGTGCATTGCAGGGGCATAAGTTATAGTTAGCTCAGGTAACTATAACTGCTAAATTTCACTTGTTATGTATGAGTGAAATCTTAGCCAAACTATGACGTCTCCGTAACCTTTGTTTTTTCATATATATATATATATATATATATATTATCATCTACTGGCGGTCGCCAGTAGATAGTTATAGTTAGGACCTATTTTCCATAGGAAATCCGCAACATTCTATTTGAAATACCTTTGGGGCCGGTTGACGAATCTTCGCGAAATTTTCAAACTTGTTGGGGCGCTCCGGTCCGCTCCTATCCTGAAAGTCTCGGGGTGATTCGTCAAGCGGGGGCCGAGAAAAAAGGGGGGTCCCAAAACGCGTTTTCCCCATGCAATTTTCCATAGGAACCTTTAGTCGCAGCTACAGCCCGAACTGCTGAACGGAATTACACCAAATTTGGCAAATAGGTAGCCCTTGGTTCAGTGTCGTGCCTTTTGCTTAAATGGTGTAAATCCGTTCAGTAGTTCCTGAGAAAATCAAAAGTAAAGTCACATATATATCTATGGCCGAGTAGGGTCCGCGTACCCTCCCGATCACGAGCTGCATGCTAATTGGCTGTCAAGTGGCTGTCAACACACCAAATCAGGAAGTGTTGGCAGCCATTTTGTCCCTCGGTAGAACCGAGGGACAGAAACAAGTGCACAAAGCGCAAAAAGGGGGCAGGGTAGAAACACCCTGACCCCCTAGGTCTGCTCAGGGGGTCCCACAAGGACCCCCTGGGCAGAAAAAAGCATTTTTTTTTTAAAATCGGCGGGTTCGCTTAGGGTGCGCGGATCCCGCCCTGATTAGAGGCACAGAAACACGTCGCCAAACGCAACAAGGGGGCAGGGTAGAAACACCCTGACCCCCTAGGTCTGCTCAGGGGGTCCCACAAGGACCGCCTGGGCAGAAAAAAGCATTTAAAAAAAAAAAAAAAAAACGGCGGGATGCGCTTAGGGTGCGCGGATCCCGCCGATGAAAAAAAAAAAAAATCGAAGCGCGGTCTCCCGCGCTTCGATGCTATTTTGCCCCCGGGTGGCCCAAGTCCCGGGGGCATGCGAGGGTGGGTTTATATTTTATGTGGGGGGCCTCTAAGTCCCCCCAAGCCCCGGGGACCGCCACCCCCCGGGGCTTTAAATAAAAAATGGTGCGGGAGGGCTCTCCGCCCTCCCGCAGCCCCGGGACCGCCACCTCCCCGCCCGGGGCTTCTTTTTTTTTCTTAATCACCTGTGTGGGGGCTCCAGCCCCCACACGCCCCGGAGACCGCCACCTCCCGGGGCACTTAGAAAACAAATGTGGGGGTCCGTTTCGGACCCCTAAGCCCCGGGGACCACCACCTCCCCGGGGCTGTGCAATTGAAGGGAGGGGGGCCATGCGGCCCCCCTCCTGGAGCCTGTGGTGGCCCTGGGGACCGCCACCCCCTCAGGGCCGGCTCCTGCAGTGTCCCGGGTGCCTACCCCGGGACACTGCTGTTTGCAATGGCAGGACGGAGCCTCGCGGCCCCGTCCTGTCATTGCAAACTTGCTTGCTTCATTGAAGCGAGAGCAGGAAACCTGCTCTCGCTTCAATGAAGCAAAGCAGATTGCTTTTCCATAAGGGGAGCTGCATGTCAGCAGCTCCCCTTATGGAAAAGCAATGCCGGCTCCCGCAAGACGCGGGGAGCCGGCGGGACCGTACGGGGATTGAGGACCCCCCACGGTCCCCAACAAGTGGCCAGGCCCCGGGGATGGGGTCCCCGGGGCCATTAGTGGCCCGGGAGGGGGGCCACGCAGCCCCCCTCCCCAAAATTCAATTTAAAAAAAATAAATAAAAAAAGGACAAAAAGGCCGGCCCCGGGATGGGGTCCCCGGGGCCTTAAATGGCCTGAGGGGGGCCACGCAGCCCCCTCCAAATATTTTGATATTAAAGAGGGCATGCCCCAGGGGATGGGGTCCCCGGGGCAAATAGAGGCCCAGGGAAGGGGGCCACGCGGCTCCCTTCCCGTTTAAAAATAAAATAAAATAAACAGGAAATCCTCAGGCCCCGGGGGATGGGGTCCCCGGGGACAAAAGTGGACGAGGGAAGGGGGGCCACGCAGCCACCATCCCATAAAAAAAAAAATAGACGAAAAAAAAAAAGACCGGCATCGAGCCGGAGGCCCCGCCCCCTCCCTGCAGCACTCTGCAAACGCGCCCCTGGCGCGTTGTAAGAACTGGAAGAAATTCCCCTTGAATACTGGGGGTCCCTGGGGCCAACTAGCCCACCAGTAACCTCCAGTATGCGCCAGGGAGCTGCGTTGCAGAGAGGTGTTCAGAGGCCACGCCCTTTTACACCTCTCTGCAACGCAGCTCTGTGGCGCTTTTGGAGGTACATGGTGGGCTAGTTGGACTCCAGGGACCCTCAGGATTCAAGGGTACTTAATCCCCCAACCTAAAACGCGCCACGGGGCGCGTTTGCACAGTGGTGCTGGGAGGGGGCGGGGCTTCAGGTGACATGTGTGCAAACAGGCCCCGTGGTGCGTTTTAAGATGGGGAATTAAATCCCCTTCAATCCTGAGGGTCCCTGAGGGCCAACTAGCCCACCAGGTACGTCCAGAAAGCGCCACAGAGCTGCGTTGCAGAGAGGTGTAAAAAGGGGCGTGGCCTCTGAACACCTCTCTGCAACGCAGCTCCCTGGCGCATACTGGAGGTACAGGGTGGGCTAGTTGGACCCCAGGGACCCTCATGATTCAAGGGAACTTAATCCCCCAACTTAAAACGCGCCACGGGGCGCGTTTGCACAGTGGTGAAGGGAGGGGGCAGGGCATGTTATTGTTAGAAATTAGCATTTAAAAAACCTTTGAAATTCACTTAAAAAACCATAGGTTTCAGGCACGTTATAGTTAGAAATTAGCATTTAAAAAACCTTTGAAATTCACTGAAAAAAACATAGGTTTCAGACACGTTATAGTTAGAAATTAGCATTTAAAAAACCTTTGAAATTCACTGAAAAAACCATAGGTTTTAGGGACAGTTATAGTTAGTTGGACATTGCACTCGTACAAAACCCGTGAAATTCCCCCGTTATAGTTAGTTCAGGTAACTATAACTCGCGCCCCTGCAATGCACTGCTGATGACGTCACATATTACATCACTCATGACATGGTCAGTGACATCATTGAAGAATGTGCTAGTATTTGTATGAGTAAGTGAGTTGGTGTGTGTATAACTGTATAGGTGAGTAAATGGGTGTGTGCTTAATTTTTGCATGACTGACTAGGTGTGTGAGTACCTCTATGGATGAGTGGCGGTGTGTGAGTGTTTATATAGGTGTATGAGTGCATATAATAGTCCTGTACTGAGTGACTATAAGTATGAGTGACTGTACGGGTGAGTGAGTAGATGTGTGTGTGTGTAGACCTAAGAATCAGTGAGTGTGTATATAGTAATTGGTGTTGGAGTGTCTATGGTTTTGACAATGGCAGTCTGTAATTTACAGTGGGTGTATCAAAAGTTATATTAGGGTGTGAGAAGATGCATCAAATTATCACATGGATGATGTCATCAGTGATGTCATTTGAGATGTCATCAGTGATGTCACTGACCATGTCATGAGTGATGTAATATGTGACGTCATCAGCAGTGCATTGCGGGGCGCGAGTTATAGTTACCTGAACTAACTATAACGGGGGAATTTCACGGGTTTTGTACGAGTGCAATGTCCAACTAACTATAACTGTCCCTAAAACCTATGGTTTTTTCAGTGTGTATATATATATATATATATATATATATATATTTCAACACAATCCTTCTGAACAGAGGGACAAACGGGTCGCACTGCTGTAGCTTTTTGCAATTTTTATTTTCTTTTTCTTTACATCCTCATTTGCATGGCTATAGGCGAGACGATCAACGCGTTTCGGTATCTACAAATACACATTAAGCGGCCCTGGGGAATGGGGTCCCCGCTGCCTAAAAAAGGCTCAGGGAGGGGTGCTGCACCACCCCTCCTCCCCAAATATGTTGCAGATCCTCAGCGGACCCGCGGTACAGCTAAACAAAATATAGTTTTTTGCCCCGGGGAGTCCCTCTGTAACCCCCTAACAGAACATGAATTGCACCTCCATCCGGAGGGTGGTGCAAGGTCTCTTGCAGCAATGAGGAGAACATTGGTTAGATCTGTTCACCACCGACGAGAACACGCAATGTTAGCACTTCTGTGCTCTGGAGTTTCCAAGGCAGCTCTTGCTCCGAGACATTTTTCAACTGCTCCTGCCTGTTGTATGCCTTTCCATCTATACCACTCCTGCCCAGAATTCTCAAGAAGATCAGTAACGACCATGCCCAAGTTATCCTTGGGGCTCCGGACTGGGCTCGGAGAATCTGGTGTCCCGAGCTATTGAGCATGGCCATTGGTCCTCCAATGAGGCTGCCGCTTCAGGGGGATCTTCTGTCGCAGTAGCAGGGGAGAGTTGTGCACCAGAACCTATCAACGCTTCGCCTTCATTTGTGGAGATTGAGCAGCGACAGTTGACAGCTTTTAATCTTCTGCCCAAAGTCTGTGATGTTATCTTGGCTTCTCGGTGTCCCTCCATCAAGACAGTATACGCCAGCCATTGACACAAGTTTGTGGCATGGTGCACAGCCAAACAAGTTGACCCCTTATCTTCCCCCCTTTCTCAAGTCTTGTGTATTCTTACCCGTGACCAACAGGGCTCTGCATTGGGAACCTTAAAGGGTTGCTTATCTGCCATCCCCACTTTCCTGTGGCTGCCAGATCAACCTTCCCCCTTCAAGTCCCCTATTGTAAATAGGTTTCTTAAAGGTCACCAGCACAGGTTACCACCAACTGCTTTCATAATGCCTCAATGAGACCTTAATTACTTTTCTGATGTGTGCTCTCTTTGAGTCGCTTCATATGTGCCCTCTTAGGCTTCTCACCATCAAGATGGACTTTCTGGTGGCATTTACATCTGCCTGGAGGTTCAGTGAACTGCAGGCCCTGCCATCTCAGCCTCCACATATATCTTTTTCCCCAGACAAGCTATTCGAGCGTCCTTCTTGCCGAAGTTAATCACCCTGCTCCACGTAGGCTAGTCCATCACTTGAAAGCCCAGCACCTTAAAATCCAATGCATTAAGGAGTTACTGAGTTCCTAAAAACTAGATAAGGAGGACCCGACTCTGTGCCAGAGTTCTAAAAAGTGGCTGACAATGAAAGCTCAATCCCAAGCAACAAAAAGTGACATTCACCTACTGATAAAGGAGTTAAAAACAGAACTGACCTCCCTGAGGCAAGATATTAGACAAACCATCTCTGAGTTAGACCACAATCTTCAAGAAGTTGAAAGCAAATGGACCAAGTGGAGACTTTCACTGTTCAACAGACATATGAGCAAGACATACTGGAGGAGAGGGCGACTGGACAGGAAACCTACTGTACCTCCTTGTCCCAAAAACTTGCAGATAGCAAAAATCATTCACGAAGAAATAATATATTAGGTATTAACCCCTTATATAGCCAACCCGGACATGGAACAGCATGTCATGGTGCTGTTTCATTAAGTGGCAGCTGAAAGTTAAGACTTTGAGGTCAAACTCAACAGAACAAAGGGTTTTTTCTTTCTCTTTACATATTTATCAAAAATGATAAAAGAAACAATAATGACTAAAGCACGTCTGTAGGAATGGATACAGTTTGAAGAGGTATCATGTCCACCCTCACATAGTGGGCAATAACCTACAAGTAGGAATAGCTAGTACAACTCTCTTCACACTAGTAGAGATAGCTCATGCGATACCCTGATGAAGCCCGAAAGATGCAGACCCTACCAACAATAGAGATCGCCCCAATACTACAAAAAAAGATGAGTCACAAATGAAAACTCACAAAGAGTATAGAGAAGAAAAGAGGAGATGCCAGAGAGCTGCAGCTGAGATTCATCTTATTTAATCAGCTGAAGACTGACGCTTTCTTTTCTGCGATGGCTTGCCACACAGTTGATGAGCCTTGGACTTGAGGACGATGTGTCTCTAAAATCCCATAAGGTTTTTTTAGCCACTATATATTGATATTAGGATATGATCAGGATAGTTATAAGGTCCCTCCCCATGTCAATGTTCCTGTTTTCGTTGGGAGGTCCTGCTCTTCCGGTGAGTCCCAGTCGGGGTTCTGCTCATTGATTGATCCTGAAGCAGCCCAAAAGTATGAAGCCCAATGTTGCAAATAAATGTTTAAACAGTTACCCGAGTCTCTTCCAAGCAGTGGTTCAGGTTTTGTTAGTTTGTGTTTATTTTCAAAAGCATGTCAAAAAAATGGGTAAGTGCAGCAATAAACGTTCAGGGCAATGCTATCCTTGGGATGGAGGAAGTAATCAGTAAGCCCCCTTTCAACCAATTCAACCTTGCTTCACATTGGTGCCACATCTACAACTGAACCTAATACATGTGTACTCGCCCTGAATCCATTTGCTTCTTCCAGCAATTGCTAACATTCTACTTAATTCCAATGTATAAGGCTTAAACGCCCCGGCAAAGAAGCAAGGAATACTCAAGACGCTACATGATCAAGAGATCAATGTGACATTACTTCATGAAACACAGGCACTGGAAAAGAATGTCCCAAGTCTGAGGTCATATTGGCATCCCTGCCATAGTCATGCATGTGCCCCCCCCCCGCCTCCCCTCCGCCCAAAACCTGGAGAGTTTGAATCTTTCTGAGAAGGGGAGCCTGAATTCAAACTCAGTTTGACCACTACAGGCAGGGAGGGAAGTATGATAGGAATCAAGGGACACATGGTAGCCCAGACTATTACAATCTTCTCAGTTTATGTCCCTAATGAAAACAATGAATTGTTTGAGGCTGTGTTCCCAAAGATTGCAGATGGTGCATTTCGCAACCGCCTGACTCATTGCCATGAGGTATAACATACTTAAGGTTACACGATGTGCAATACGTTCCCGAGGGAGAATGCACATTTTATACATTTAAGGATAGATTTTTTCACTGTGTCCCACCAATGCTTCCTGCTGTCTTAGAGAACTCTTTCTGATCATGCCCCATCTCAATGTCTTTGAACTCTCAAAATCCTAAAGCTCCTCCTGAAAGGCAGTGATCTCTTACCAAGATCGCGTTTAGAGATGTTGCTCTGAAGTCCACAGTGGTTGAAGCTATTGATCACGATTTTGAGGAAAACGACTTTGGTGAGTTGTCATAAAGAACAATCTGGGATGCCACCTAGGCAGTATTTAGAAGAGACTAATCTCCCTCACATCCGTCTATGAGAGCAGAGTAAATGTCAGAATTTCAAAGCTTGAATCCAGCATCCTGGGATTAGAATCACAATATAAAATCAATGATAATCCTAGAACATATACTGGGCCTGGAGCAAATCAAGGAGTATCACATAATACCTCCTAATTGGTGAAACAGCATGGAAAAATGCTATTTACAAGCCAAAATTACTATAAGAAAGTAGTGAAATCTGGATGCATCATTACCAACACGTGCAGGACCACACTAAATCTGAACCATATATGTTAGCTACAGGGCAAAGAGAGAATGCGCTTTACTGCAACCCAAAATATGCTTAACACATTCACAATATTTTACTGCCCCATCTATAACGGGGAAGTCTTTCATGAAAACTTTCAACACAGTTACTTTCAGAGTTATAACCCTCTCCCAGTATCTCAAGAGCTTCATGGAGAACATGATGCTCCCATATCTCAGCAGGTGATTAAAATGCCATTCGCTTAAACTGTTAACATGCTAATTTTCTGGGGGAAAGTGGCAGCTGATAGTTGGTTCACTGTAAATTCCTATAAACAGATCTGTAAACAAAAAAAACGTTGTGATGTGGCCCTCAACAAAGTCCCAGGGTCCGATAGATTTCCGGCCTCTTGCTGTAAGGTCTTTCACAATGCTTTGGCGGAACCCTTGGCAAAACTATTTAACCATATGGGCTACAGTGTCGGTCCAAGACACTGTGACAGAATCCACAATAATTGAGGTCCTACACTCTGGACGTCATAGTACCTAATAGCCCTCCTAACCCCTACTTGCTATAAATTTGAAAAGCATAGCCACAGGGGAAAATATTCTGCTGATCCTCTTCTAGCTTCGTACGGAAAAGGCCTTCAACAGAGTTGACTGGTGTTAGCTGAACAAAGTACTAGTCACGACAACTCTTGGCTCTTTAATGACATCATTTATTCTTGCTAAATATGTGCAACTGGCTGCTTGTATTAGAATGAAATGTGACCTAGACAAACAACTATGACTTGGTAGAGGTACAAGAGAGGTGTGTCCTCTTTCCCCCCTGATCTTTGCTTTAACCACGGAACGTCTGACCCCTGCCCTCCGCACAACTTTCAACTTTCACAGGGCCAACACTGCCATCGCACCCGAGCTACGCCGAACTATCAATGCTCCCTCGAGACCGCCACATTCCTCGACAACTGGAAGCACGCCAAAGTCAACCCCCTCCTAAAGAAGCCCTCTGCAGACCCGACGTCCCTCAAGAACTACAGGCCCATCTCACTTCCTTTTGCCGCCAAATTCATCGAAAAGGCCGTCAACACCCAGCCAGCACACTTCATAGAAACCAACAGCATCCTGGACACCTCTCAATCCGGATTCTGCATCAACCCCAGCAGCGAGACCGCCCTCCTCGCCGCCACCTATGACATCCACGCCCTCCTCGATGAGGGGCACACAGCAGCCTTCAACACCGCCTCCCACCGCACACTAGCCACCAGACTACACAACGCCGGCATTCCAAGGAAAAGCCTTAAAGTGGATACGATCTTTTCTCTCAGGCAGAACACGGAGACTAAGACTCCCGCCCTTCCTCACAGAACCGACAAAGATCAGATGCGGAGTACCCCAAGGATCCTCCCTCAGCTCCACACTCTTCAACGTTTACATGGCCCCCCTCTCAACCATCGACAGAAACCACGGGCTCAACATCGTCTCCTACGCCGAAGACACCCAGCTCATTCTGTCCCTCACCAAGGAACCTGACACCACCATGAAGGGAATGAAAGCTGTTGCGACCTGGATGAGCAACAGCTGCCTAAAGCTCAACGCGGAGAAAACAGAAGTCCTCATCCTCGGCTCCACCCCCTCCACATGGAACAACACCTGGTGGCCCCCCACCCTCGAAAACCCACCCACTCCAACGGACCACGCATGCAACCTCAGCATCATACTAGACACTTCACTCACCATGAATCGCCAGATGAACGCCGTATCCTCCGCATGTTTCAACACCCTCCACGTACTTCACAAGACATTCAAGTGGACCCCCCCAGGAAAACCGTCACCCATGCACTCATCACCAGCAGACTGGACTACGGCAACGCCCTCTACGCTAGAATCAACAAAAAACTCCTCCGCAAACTCCAGACAGTCCAGAACTCCGCAGCCAGACTCATCGTCGACATCTCACGACATGACCACATCACCCAACACCTCTGCGACCTCCACTGGCTCCCCTTCGAAAGAAAAATAACCTTCAAACTGCTCACACACGCCTACAAAGCCCTCCACAACACCAGACCCCAATACCTCAATGACCGAATCTCCTTCCATGCCCCCAAGAGAAACCTCCGTTCAGCAGACCTTTCCCTAGCCACCGTCCCTCGTTTCTACAGGACCAGAGCAGGTGGAAGTTCCTTTTCCTTCCTCGCAGCCAAGACCTGGAATGAACTCCCCCTCCGACGAAGCCCGACACTGCACCAATTCAGAAAGGCCCTCAAGACCTGGCTCTTACGGGTGAGTAGTGCGCTTTAAAATCCAAGATTGATTGAACCCCTAATTGAAAAAATAAATAATAGCTGTCTAACTGTTCCGTAAAAGGGATGACTACGAAAAGCGGGACCTACAAGAAGGCCTTAAATGCCAACAATAATATTTGTATTTTAAGAGATTCCGTGACCGCAATACCAGCTCTGGTGGAGGACATGGAGAACTTCTCAAAAGTATCTGGGTTCAGAATTAACTACACAATTCTGTGGCATGGGAGTGGCGGGTCCATCAAACATAACAAATCAGACCTTCCAGAACTATGATTTCAAATGTTTCCATGATTCGCTTTCTTATCCTGGAGTTATTTCTGACACTTGCAAGGCCCTTTACAAATGTAACATCACCCCATTGCTTGATACCCTTTTCAAAGATTTATATATATGGGGACGCCTTGATCTATCCTTAAAAGTGGAATCAATTCTATTAGGATCAAGGCAGTAAATGCCACAGTTCTTCGGCGAAGCGAAGACGCCCGTGATTGAAACTGTAAGTCCTTATGTAGAGACGACGGCCGCTACATAAGCGTGCACGTCGAATTGGCTTCATCTGACTGTCAAAATCAGTCTGGCAGCGGAAGGGCGTGGAAACCCTTTTCGGAAACCGACGGTTCCGATGCGTGTCTAAGCGGCAATGGTTAACTGCCCGAGTTGGTAATGTTTTATAATATGGGTGCAGGTCAGCATAACAAGAAAGGGAATTCCTAAAATCCCCGAGCCATTTTGAGTAACTATATCTATAAACATACTGCAGGGAGCAAACAGTTTATGATACTGACAAAACATTAACTATCAATATAACGTATTTTTTTAACATAACGAAAACATTTGTCTCATACGGTGCTAATTGTGAGGAACAAAACTTTATAAACCATAAAGGCCCCAAATACTTAATTGTGGTACAAAGGCATGTGGAGAGTGTCACATATTCTGTTTCATGTTGTTCAGTGTAGCCTACAAGACCGACTGTGAGTCACATTTACTGTGGGTTCATGTTGTGACATTATTCCAATGAGATGCTACTGTTCCAACTGAGTAATAATTATGGCCATATTGTCTGTACAATATAAGCTTCCCAGGTTTTACACATTTCTTGCCTACATTACATGGATGCTCCTTTGCCCCACTTAGGCGCTTAAATGTAACAGAATATGTGACCCTCTCCACATGCCTTTCTACCACAATTAAGTATTTGGGGCCTTTATCTTTTCTAAGTATACGTGCCTTTAATGTTACGTCTGGTTTATAAAGATTTGTTCCTCACAATTTCCACCGTGTGAGACAAGAAATGTTTTTGTTATGTAAAAAAACTGACTGTGCTCTCCAGGAAAGGGTTCCTTCGCTTATTCTTAAATCCTCCTCCCTTCATTCATGTTTTAGATTCCAACCGGATGGTGGAATTTCACTATTTGAAAACCAGGGTTTTTTTTCCCTATATTTTGAAAACCAGAATCTCACTCGTGGTAAGTCCAGTACCGTTGTTTGGTCCTTAGTTGACAGAGAATTGTTTTGTAAAAACGATCAGTTATATATATATATATATATATATATATATATGTATATATATATATATATATATATATATGTAAATGTTGTAGAGGTAAAATTTTTACCTCGTGATTTTTTGTACACTCATGCACCTTATGTAACTTGTCTCACTAAAGTCACATTATCTGTTATTTGTTTTTCTATTTGTATATGTGACAGCCATATACTAAATTAATTGTTATATATATATATAGTACATGAAAAACTGAATCTTTGTTTATGGTGTGTTTTGACTTTTATTGGTGCCTAATGCCCAGATCTCTGTACTGGGGTGAATGTATGACATTGTTCTGCATTCTGTCTATCAATTGTTGTTTTTGCATTTGTCACCCCGAGTGGGACGGGTATGCCCAGACGTGGGTCCCGTGCTCTCCATGCCATTGGAATCAAGCTATCCTGGCTGAAGAGGGGTGAAACCCCGAAACCGGTCCTAGGATGCTCGTTTCCAGTCCAGGGAGGACCTCGCCTGGCAGTTCGGGCTGGACTGTTCCCATCGGGCACAGGTTCAAGACTGATTTGCATATGGCTGGGTTCAAACTGGAATGGCATGGTGAGCAAAAAAACGATGGATTTAGGCCCAGATCTCTGTACTGGGGTGAATGTATGACATTGTTCTGCATTCTGTCCATCAATTGTTGTTTTTGCATAATGCACTTACCAGACGTCTACTGACATTTATTGTCATGAAAAAAAAGACATTGTTAATATATCGTTTTCATTGAATTGTGTTTACTAAGCAATTGTTTCCCCCAACAGAACTCATTGTAGATTATATTACCTATACCCAGGTTCTGGGGCACACAGGGTTTACCCCATTATCTTTAATGGTCTGTTCTTCCCATAGGCATAGCCTACTGAGACAAGACTTCGGAATTAATTCAGTTTTGTCAGAGCAGGAGCCCAGTTGTAAATCAGCAGTTCTCTCACCCCACCAAACCTTAAGAATTCGACACCACATGTATAGGTGGATGGAAGTGCTCTGTTTCCAATAGCAAAGCCTAATCTGGCTCCTTTCTCCGAAACCTTCAGCCAGCATCCTGTCCACTGCATGGTCACCAACTAGTGAATGTTGCAACAATATCCTATTTAGGATTGGCCTTTCTATGTTCGTTTTTCCAGCACGCCACCGCCATGCCAGACAGGGTGCTGCTGAACAGGAAACAGCAGTAAAATCCACATCACAAAGGTAGAAAAAAAAACTCCCTGTCAGGGACTTCTCTTTTATGTTTCTTAGAAAGGAGTGTTTGTGTTTTTTTTCTCAGGAACAACAAAATTGGTGGGCATTGCGCATTGGAGAACTTTCAGAAAAAAATCCCTGTTAAAGTGGTCCCTTGCAGTGGTGGTTAAATTACCCTTTTAGTCTTGGAAGTATACTTTGTCTCACCTTTGCATGTATTATCTGCGTACCCTGTGGTTTAATAACAAGTACTACATATGCAAAAAATAAAAGGTTCATAGGAAATAGGTGTGGAAAAACATTGACAAGCAAAAACATTAACATTGGCAACAGATGCTTTTCTTCCCCAGAAAATACCAATATTCATCTGGATAACAAAACAGTTGGGTTTTTGATAGGTGAAGAAGGAGAGAAGCATTGGCAAAGCCAATAGGCTTTGCCTATGCAAGAGCTATTGGCCTTGCCAATATGTTTTAGCAGTGGAGTTTTGTGGAGTGGAATAGAGTGGCGTGGAGTACAGTAGAGCTGAGTGGCATTGAGAGAAGTGAAGTGGAGTGTCATGGAGTAGCATACAATGTGGAGGGAGTGGAAGGGCGTAGAGTGGAGTACAGTGTCAGAGTTGAGTAGAGTGTCGTAAGGTGGAGTGGCATAGAGTGTCATGGAGTGGTGTACAGCAGAGTGGAGTGGCGTAGAGGGTGTTGCGTAGAGTGGAGTTGAGTGTTGTAGAGTGGCATAGAGCAGACTAGATTGTCATAGAGTGGAGTGAAGTATAGTGGAATAGCATGTCACAGAATAGAGTGGAGTAAAGTAACATGGAGGGACATAGAGGGAGTTGCGTAGAGTGTTGTAGAGTGGAGTAGTGTCGTAGATTGGCATAGAGTGAAGTAGAGTGCTGCAGAGTGGAGTGGCATAGAGTGGAGTACAGTGTCAGTGGAGCAGAGTTTAATGGAGTAGAACATCATAGAGTGGAGTATCGTGGAGTGGAGCGTCATAGAGTGGAGTAGAGTGGTGTAGAGTGCATTGGTTTTGAGTAAAATATTGCACTGGCATAGAGTGCAGTGACGTAGAGTAGCGTAGAGTAGATTGCAGTGACGTAGAGTAAATGGTGTAGAGTGAAGTGGCATAGAGTGGTGCAGGGTAGAGTGGAGTAGTGTAGAGTGCAGTGGATAGGCGTAGCGTTGAGTGGTGCAGAGTAGAGTGTAGTGGCATAGAGTGCAGCCATGCAGAGTAGAGTGTCATAGTGCGGGGTCGTAGAGTGCCGGATTGTAGAGTGGTGCAGATAGCAGTGACGTAGAGTACAGTGGTGCAGAGTAGAATATTGCGCAGTGACATAGAGTGCAATGGTGTAGAGTGACAGCGTGCAGTGGCATAGAGTGCAGTGGTATAGAGTAGAATGTTGTAGAGTATAGTGGCCTGAAATGCAGTGGTGCAAAGTAGTTCGCATAGGTGCAGTGGCGTAGGGTGCATTGGTTTTGAGTAAATTGGTGTAGAGTGCATGGTCTAGAGTGCAGTAGTTTAGAATACAGTGGCGTAGTGTAGACTGCAGAGGTGTAGAGTGGTGCAGCTTAGAGTGATGTGGTCTAGAGTGGAGTAGAATGGCATAGAGTGCAGTAGCGTAGAGTAGGATGTTTCAGCATAGAGTGGAATGGTGCAGGGTAGAGTGGAGTTGTATAGAGTTGTGGCATAGAGTGCATTGGTCTAGAGTTCAGAGTTGCAGAGTGAAGTGGCGTAGAGTGGAGTGCCTAGACTGAAGTGGTGTAGAGTGCAGTTGCAAAGAGTGCTTTGGTGCATAGTAGAGTGGGGTAGAGTGCGGTGGTATAGAGTAGGGTGGTGCAGAGTAGAGAGGCGTAGAGTGAAGTGGCATAGAGTGCAATGTCAGACTGCAGGGGTGCACAGTAGATTAGAGTGGTATAGAGTGCAGTAGAGTGGCGCAGAGTAGAGTGGTATAGTTAGAGTAGAGTGGTATAGAGTTCAATAACAGAGAGTGCAGTGGTGTAGAGTAGATTGGGGTAGAGTGCAGTGGCAGAGAGTATAGTGGCGTACAGTGCAGTGGTGCAGAGTAAATTGGCATAGAGTGTAGTGGGGTAGAGTGTATTGGTTTTGAGTAAAGTGGTGTTGAGAGCATTGGTGTAGAATACAGTGGCATAGAGTGCAGCGGTGTAGAATATAGTAGTGCAGAGTGGAATAGAGTGGTGTAGACTGAAGTGGCATAGAGTAGATTGTTTCAGAGTAGAGTGAAGTGGCATAGAGTGCAGTGGTGCAGAGTAGATTAGAGTGGTGCAGAGTGGATTGGTGTGGAGTTCAGTGAGTGGAGAGAGCAATGTTGCAGAGTAGAGTGACGTAGAGTTGTTGTATTCCGCTTTAGGGGTCCGTATATAGGTTTTCCTGAATCATGTCCTTATATAGGCACAATTCGCCTTGCCCTTATATAGGCATAGAATCCCAGTCCTTATTTAGGCATTAACCGTGCACTCCAAATACAGGCATGGTCACCGACATCCGTCCACCCTAATGTCACAACGAGTTCTTAGAAACCAGACCCTTAAGCTTCGGGAGTTCCCCTAGCACAGGACTATTCATTTCTCCAAGAACTCATCTATTATGTATGAACCGTTATACCTTAAGGGTTCATTCCTGACGTCTTCCTCTGTCCGACTTCACGTCAATGCTAACATTCCACGACACCTACCAGGTATAAATATACCTTCCCTTGCCCAAGCAAGTTAGAGGAGACCTCGACTTCAGAGGAGCCCGTATCCCGGCCTGACGCACTGAGAAGACGCTGTCATTCCTGCACGCAGACTAATCCAGCTTCCAGTGTTCTAACTCCCTTCGCGGGGTGTTAGAGTTTCAGATCCGGCAGGAGATTCCCACCTCTCTCATTCTCAAGGTATGGAGCTGACTAGATCCTAGAGGGACTCTTGGCATACTAGACTTAACATACTCTTAGTCTACCATATTAGAGAATACTCCACCTACTTCTATCTTTCCCTACACCTAGACTAGGTTAGGCACATTGGGGTAGAACTAGCTTAGAGACGCATCGAATGAGTACCCGTATTCTTAGCTCATGTTATTTATGTACGTGAATATATGCTAAAAGATAATGCTAGCGCAGTATTATTTATTTCTACTGCTTACGCTGTACATTATTTATCTTGCATACTGTCTTGTGAGCATAATAGCACATATCTCTTACACGAGAAACAAGACTGTTCAATAAAGCCCTTTTTATTGAAACGCCCGTCTTTCCTTTCTGTGTAGCTCTGTAGAAACTAAGCATGCACGATTGAATGAGTGAAATCGTTATCTATTGTTTCCACGATTCTGAGACATGTTCCGCTTCTAAAGGGAAACAAAGTTGTCATGTTTTTCGGTTGCCAGAAACTACTCCCTTCTTGTTCTCAAGGAGTTTCTAGTGGCCTCTGAGCTAGCTGGCACAGGTAATTAAGTTTAATATAATCGATAGGGACTTACCAAACTTAGTCCTATGTCAAACCTATAGGTTATATTATTCCAATGCGCAGAGCCTATTAGGGAAATAGGAACTACACTACAGAGTGAAGTGGCATGGAGTGGTGCAGGGTAGAGTGCAGTGGCATAGAGTGGAGTGATGTAGAGTGCATTGGCATAGAGTAAAGCTGTGTGTGGCATAGAGTAGCGTAGAGTGCAGTGGTGTGAGTAATGCAGAGCAGAATAGAGTGACGTAGAGTGCAGTGGTGCAGAACGCAATGGTGTAGAGTGACGTAATGTGCATTGGCATAGAGTAGAATGTTGTAGAGTATAGTGGCGTAAGGTGTAGTGGTGCAAAGTAGTTGGCGTAGGTACAGTGACAGGGTGCATTGGTTTTGAGTTAAGTCGTGAAGAGTGAATTGGCGTAGAGTGCAGTGGTTTAGACTAGAGTGGCATAGCGTAGAGTGGCACAGCGTAGAGTGCAGTGGCATAAAGTGCAGTGGTGCAGAGTGGAGTAGAGTGGCATAGAGTGCAGTGCCGTAGAGTAGATTGTTTCAGAGTAGAGTGGAGTGGTGCAGGGTACAGTGCAGTGGCATAGAGTAGTGGCGTAGAGCGCAGTGGCATAGAGTAGCATTGATTGCAATGGTGTAGTGTGGAGTGGCGCAGAGTGGAGTAAAGTGCAGTGAAATAGAGTGCCATGGCATAGAGTATATTGTTTCAGAGTAGAGTGAAGTGGCGTAGAGTGGAGTGGTGCAGGGTAGAGTAGAGTGGTAGAGAGAAGTGGCGTAGAGGTCATTGGTGCAGAGTGGAGTGGCCTAGACTGGAATGGTTTAGAGTGTGGTGGTGCATGGTAGAGTGGGTAGAGTGCCCCGGCATAGTGTAGAGTGGTGTAGAGAAGTGTAGAGTGAAATAGCATAGAGTGCAGTGTCAGAGTGCAGTAGTGCACAGTAGATTAGAGTGGCGCAGAGTATAGTGGCAGAGAGTGCATTGGTTTAGAGTGCAGTGGCATACAGCGGTGCAGAGTATAGTGACTTAGAGTGCAATGGTGTAGAGTAGCGTAGAGTACAGTGTCATAGAGTAAAGTATAGTGCCATACAGTGCAGTGGTGCAAAGTAGCTTGGCATAGAGTGCAGTTGCATAGAGCGCATTGGTTTTGAGTAAAGTGGTGTAGAGTGCATTGGTGCAGAGTGCAGTGGCGTAGAGTGCAGAGGCATGGTGTGGAGTGGCGCAGAGTGGAATAGAGTGGCGTTGACTGCAGTGGCATGGAGTAGACTGTTTCAGAGTAGAGTGAAGTGGCTTACAGTGCAGTGGTATTGAGTACAGTGTCGTAGAGTGCAGTGGTGCAGAGTAGATCAGAGTGGATTGACTCAGAGTGCAATGGCGTAGAGTGGAGCGATGCAGAGTAGAGTGGCATTAAGTAGAGTGGCAGAGAGTGGCGTAGAGAGCAGTGGCGTAGAGTGCAGTGAAGCAGAGTCGAATAGAGTGCATTGGTTTTGAATAAAGTGCTGTAGAGTGCATTGGTTTTGAATAAAGTGCTATAGAGTGCATTGGCATACAGTGCAGCGGCATAGAGTGGTGCAGAGTAGAGTGAGTGGCACTGAGTCCAGTGGCGTAGAGTAGATTGTTTCAGAGTAGAGTGCAGTGGTGCAGAGTAGATTAGAGTGGCGTAGAGGGGATTGGCATACATTGGAGTAGTACAGAGTAGAGTGCTTTGGCATAGAGTGCAGTGTTGCAGAGTAGGGTGGCACATAGTTGAGTGGCGCGGAGTGCAGTAGTGCATAGTAGAGCAGTGTGGAGTTGAGTGCATTGGCATGGAGTAGAGGGGAGTGGTGTGGAGTAGAATAAAAAAGCGTTGAGTGGAGTGGTGCAGAGTAGAGTGGCGTGGAGTGGTGCAGAGTAGAGTGGAGTGGGGTAACGTGAAGTATGTATAGTATGGTAGCGTACTGACATTCCAAACAACAAATCTTCTACTGACATGACCATTACATTTGCACTCATATACAATTTTACTGATTAAAGTATACAGTGCACAAACAATAATGTGTGGAAATGTCATCACCCAATGTATTGATTTGCTTTTCAGCACAGTTAATTTACAGACATTTAAATGTTGTTGTCATATAGCCTTCCTCAAGCAGACCCAGAGTACCCAGCATGATTGTCACATAAATCCTCTCACTTTGAAGTCAGAGAAAGAAAAATAAACATCAGACTCCGTGGAAGACACAGTCTGACATTTGACCTCTGTCTTTGAACGCACAGCAAATGTGACAAGAACAGGATTTAAAGGCCTGTTTACATGAATTTAGTTCGTGGAAGAATACATTAAACAAGGTTTGAGCAAAGGGAGGGACAAACTCGAGCTGGACAGCCTAAAGCAAATAAAGCAAGCAAATAGAAAGCCAGAAAATGTGAGTTACAAACCTCAAAGCCAATGGTACACAACGGGCAGAATGCATTCCTAGGTCATCTTTCTGAATGTCCCCAAGATGTCTTTAGCAAACTAGACAGCTGTGCTGTCTGGTAGGATGTGACCTAAGTGACGGCACTAAATAGTACTTTTGGTGCAGAAAGAAAGTCGGCCAGGTGAAAATAAAAGCAATTATCTCTCCTGCGCCCCTCCATAGGCGATCCAGGGACTCTCCTTCAAAACCCTGGTTCACGCCCGAGCTTAAAGAATTAAAGCAGAATTGTAAGAAATTGGAGCGAGGTTGGGGCAAGGAATTCTGCCCTTTGGCGAAGCTTACGCTTAGGATAAAACAAAAAATCTATTATACTGCCATAGCCCATGCAAAAAGCCTTTACTACACGGCCCGCATCGATCTAGCCAGAAATAACTCCAAGGAAATTTTTTCCATTGTTCAGAGTTTCTTGGCTCCTAAAGCTGAATTGAGTACGCTCCCCTCCTCGAACACCTGGTGCGATAAACTCTTGTGTTTTTTATTGATAAAATCCGCGCTATACAGGCGTCGTTCATTTTTTGCAACAAGGACACGGCTGTGTCCTTGCCTTCGGTGGCTCCGCCTGTTTCTTCTCCCTCTTTGACTGCCTTCGTATCCATCAATCTGCCTAGCTCACTTAGAGTCCTTAAGGCCTTGAAATCAGGCTCTCCATCTGATACCTGCGCAGCCAGACTTCTGGCCTCAGTAGCGGAGACAGTTAATCCGGAAGTTAACAGACTCATTAATAGGTCCCTCCAGGAGGCTCTTGTTCCGGCTGTCTGGAAACAGGCCAAGATCTTGCCACTACTAAAAACACCACTGCTGGACCCGCTGAGCCCAGTGAGCTATCGTACCAGTTCCCTTTTACCCAGTGTGGCACAAGTTTGCGAAAAAGTGGTGAACAAACAGCATACTGATTTTATCGAAAGCTCGGGCCTTTTACACCCAGCCCAATCTGCGTTCAGGGCCTCCTACAGCTCTGAGTCAGCTCTAGTGGAAGTTTCTGAGGCCATCCGGGATTGTTTGGATGCTGGCGGGAGGGCAGCTCTGATCTTGCTGGACCTCTCGGCGGCATTCGATACGGTTCCCCACTCTATGCTGCTCGCCCGACTAACGGACATTGGTATATCGGGCACTGCCTGGGGTTGGCTTAAATCGTTTCTGGAGGGCCGGATGCAACAGGTATGGCTCCCCACGTTTGCTTCCTCACCGCAGATGGTGACTACGGGGGTTCCACAGGGGTCCTCTTTGAGTCCCCTCATTTTAACATCTATGTTACTCCCTTGGTTCAACTGGCGGAGGACTTGGGGGCCAAAATTATTGCATATGCCGATGATACCCAGCTCTTGTTTACTTGGGGAAAATCTGAGTGTTCCACATCCTCTGCAAAAAATTGCCTGACAGCAGTTTTTTATTGGCTGGCCTCTGCCCAACTTAAATGCAATGAGGACAAATCTGAAATCCTCCTTTATGGAAGCTTCCCCCCTCAGTTTAGAGAAACACTTTGGCTGGCTGATTTCTCTATGCCGGCCTCAACGGAGCAACCTGCCAAGAATCTGGGGGTCTGGTTTGAGGAGAATCTCTCTTTCTCTACCCAGATCAAGAGGCTTGCCGGGAACTGTTTCGGGTTACTCAAATCCCTCAGGAAATGTTTACCACTTCTCCCTAGGGCTGCTAAAGAAACGGTCACCCGAGCCCTAATTTTATCACGTATTGATTATGCCAATGCCCTGTACATTGGCCTCCCGTGCTACCTGCTTAACAAACTACAAGTAGTCCAGAATGCGGCGGCCAGGCTTCTCTTTAACATCCCTATCAGAAGCAGTGTGAGACAGCATCTGCGCGTACTTCACTGGTTGCCCGTGGCCGAACGAGTTAAGTTCAAAGCGCTGGTCATGGCACACCGTGCCCTGCATGCTTCCTGTCCAATCTATTTGCAGAAGCGTTTTATTTTCTACACTCCTACTAGACAACTGCGCTCTGCTTCTCAACTCCTGGCTCATGTCCCCCGCTTTCGACTGCAAAGGATGGGCAGCAGTTCCCTTGCCTTGAAGGGTGCTCTGGCTTGGAATTCGCTGCCTTTCGCTCTCCGTAGCATTCATGATCCCACTCTTTTAAAAAAAAATCTGAAAACGTTCCTCTTTATCTAATCAGCTTTCCCTCACTCCTCAAGGTTCACGCCGGGACACTCCTCGGAGTATCTGTGCGCGACACAAATAACATAACATATGTGTTAGCAGAAAGTGGGGCATGCAGCAGCTGAGGTGGGTAAATGGTGCAGATAGTAAAAGTTAGTCTCCCTCCGTTATAAAAAAAAAAATGGAGAGATAAAAGAGAGCACCTCCCAGAGGGCCTCTAAAAATCTGTGTTTTCAAACGACATGGAAAGCTTAATGAAAAGTGGAAGCAGTGGTTTTGATATAGATATTTTTTATCATTTACGGAAAATGCCTTTGTAATATTTTGCACGCTTTTTTGTTGATATATTGCGAATGCTTGTTGGTGTATTGCAAACTGAAGGTGGTAAAACATCTAAAGTAACAAAAACGCCTAACAAGCACACAGAGTCTACAGCAGGTCTTTGCCGTGCCATTGAGAAACGTGTCTAGGTTGTCTTAATGCTTCATTAAAAGTGCTTTTTACAGGCCTAATGTATTTCATTTTCTGTATTTATAGATAAAATAAGTTTTTGCTTATAAAAAGTTTGCGCGTTTTAACCAGTTCTGAATAAATATTTAAATAAGCAGAAATACGTTTTACTTCTAATGTGTTTTTGAACCTTGCTCCCTCCTTTCCTTTGCTTGAAACAGATCACGCGGCAGCAGTACCAGAATGCCCTGATGGCATCCCGGATGGACAAAACTCCGCAGTCGTCTGACAGTGAGAACACTAAAATTGAACTGACTCTTACTGAGCTGCACGATGGCTTGCCAGATGAAATGGCAAACCTGCTCAACGAACAGAACTGTGTGTCACACAACCAGTCTAATCACAGTATGCACAATGAAAGCGCCATATAGTTCAGGAGACAGACAACCTCATCAATTCAGGACTTCTTTGTCACCTAATCCTCTACCCTTTGAACTCCATCTCCAGATGACTGTCAGACTGGAGGATTCTGGGACTCGCTTGTGAGCCCAACCGCATCTAGCATTCCGAGACCAAAGACATTGTGCCCGTGGTGGGGGCAGAAGCTGTGGAGAACAATCAAAGACAAGTGAAGGAGAGAGAGAGAGAGAAAAGCTCAAAAACTAAAAGAAACGGGAATCAACAGAAGAGAACATACATGGCAAGCTTCCTAGCGTAGGAACACCAACACTTTATTTTTTCAGCATCTTTTTTGAGTTCTCTTTACTTCTGAAAATGTGAAAAAAGGTGCAAAACTGACAAATTTTTATCTAGAGCTATGTTTAGAGAAACGTATTTTAATAAGTTTTGAATCCCTCTTCTATTTACACTGACTCGTGAATCTGCAAAGTCTAGAGTCCTTTTCCCCTCTGCAAATCCAATCAGTGTTTGTAGCTGGAAATCATATGTAAGAATAGTGATTCCATTTGTTCTACTTTATGAAGTAACTAAAATAGCACCACCAAAGAGAAAATATTAATTTGATTGATTAAAATTGTTTTTATTAAGTTTAGGGTAATTGGGCATTACTCTATGGATTTACTGCCCATGGCTTTATGTTCAGTAGATTAGGAGCCCATGCTGGGAGATTTCAGTGCCTTATGTTACGATGTGGTCTACTTTTCCTCTGTGAGGTTAAAGTATGGACAAGGCTTTGTGCAGTGATGTGTATCACACAAATTGAGTGAGATTTGAGTTGCAGTCACAAAGATTGAAGCAAGGCTTTCAGCAGATGAAGCACCTTAAAAGTGCGCTAGTCTTTTGAAGAAACAATTGTAGACTTCAAAGATAATTGCATACCCTTTTTTCACCAAACGTATTTTGTGATGTTTCCTCAGCCTCGTGTATAGACCTTGTGTGAGATGGCATGGGCCCTAAATGATTTTTGAGTATTTGCCTTTGGTTTAAAATGTTAACTTCCTGGTAAATGAATGTCTTTGCACCCTAATTTTGTGACATTCTGGTGACATTTTAAATTTCAATGTTAAGAAGATCTTTTGTCCGCTGGGAGTCATTTCAGAAACATTATACTTGCCCTTTCATTTAAAATGTCTGGTTTTATCGATAAATCTGCAAAATGTATGTCAGATATGAAGTGTAACACTGACTTCTACCCCTTGCATATTGAGTATGTTATTTTCCCAATGGTAACAAATTATAGAAACAGCTGAACATCAGCTCCAAGAAAACGTCTTTAGCACCCCACTCCATTTCAAAATAAATTGACTCCATTTGTAAGTTGATACATATGACCCAGAAAGAATTGTCCGCGCATTTTCTTTGTCCTATGGGAATGGAAACAGTGGGCATATCAATTGATGGTCACAGTCTATTATGGTCTGCAACATAAAGATTGAGTAGCAGATATAAAATCCTATTCTGTGTTCATGGTTTACCCTTGGACATCCTGAGGGGACAAAAATTCAAGACGCTGAAGAATGTGGTGGAAATCCATCATGTGTTCTGAGATACTACTACAAAGCTGATTATATTCCATTGCTATTCCTATAGTTCTGTTCTGGATTTGATCCAAGGTAAGAGGGCGGAAATCTTTAATCAAATTTAATTACTGTCAGTGGATATTCAGTGTTAATCTGACCTCTAAAATCTCTAATATCAAGGGTACCAATCACTGTTATACACAGTAACGTCAAATAACCAAATCTCTAAATTATCATGGTTCTAGACCAGGGCTTTCCGAAGTAAGTCTAAGAGAGTCAGGCCCATGGTGGAATTTCAGAGTAACAACTAAATATCAAGATTATTTTTGTAAATTTAATGTGAGTGGACAACCTGGAATTCTGTCATTAAATTCTGGCCCTTTTGGATCTTTGTTGGAAATGTCTGTGCTATTTCGATGATCCACAATGCAGTGTTTATTCACCCCAGTCACATTAATAGACATGACCAGCTCAAAGTACTTATTAAATGCCGCGCTTAATGCTGCCTTCATTCCTTATGCATGTAAATATCAATACATTGTGATTCTCTTAGCACCTGAATATCATGTGCATACGCAGACTGCGTCCATTTTGGTAGGGCCTCTCCATTGTGCAGCATTTGAATGATTGAAAAGGCTTCCCCATCTAATTGGTTATGTTATCATAATTATAATGTGAATTTTGACAGCAGTATTAATATATTGAAAGATGAACAAACTCTACATATTTTTTTAAGTTCAGTTTTAGTACACAGTGCAGCCAGACAGTACCATTAACTAATTGTGCTATGTAGCACTTTACGTTTTATTTGCCTGATCGGGCAACTCTGTGAAACAAATTCCAATTCTGCAATGATCATTGGTGATGCACTTGTGCATTCTCCTTGTTACCCATGTAGAGAGCATGTTATTTGTGGCAAAACTGATTATTATTGTAGTTTAGTGGTACATTCCCTTTTCTTAATTAAGGTACATGGGGGCATGTTTACCTTGGCTACAATGTCTTTAATTCTTAGTTGATGGTACATTCCATTCCATTATCTTATTCAAGGTACTGTAAGAAGCATGTTCACTTTAACTAAAATGTCCTTTAGCCATTGACAGTACATTTGAATCCTTATGTTTTTAAAAGGTGCAACGTTTCAATTATACCTGTTAGGATGATGCTCTTGAACCATGTTCCTGCCCCACTATTAGCGAATAGGCTGTTTTTAAAGGTGGACTTTAAGACACATCTTCGTTAAACGCTAGATGCTGTGCCCTAGAAACCTAATTTTGCACTATATCAGGGTATTTAAGATACTGAATAATTGGAAATGCAGAAAGTATTCAGAACTTTTCAAGTCTGATGCACAGTTGCTTTTAAATAAGTACCACTAAAAACTCATACCATAATGCCATTTTTATTTTGGTTTGTATAAGTTGAAGGATTTTTAATTTAATTTGCTTCCATTTACGTCTGTGATCCAGGAATATGTTACTGTGCTTTTAGGGTACATGTTATCAAGTTATTGTAACTTGTTTAGCAACAAAACGCTGTTTGTCATCAAAGGCAAATAGATTTTCTAGAGACACCTAGTTGTCTTGGATTTATACACAGCACTGCTAACAGACATTCCCTTTTGACTAGTCATGCATCTCGCTACCTTTCTGTTTCCCATTTAGTTTGAATGCTCTATTATAATCCGACTCATCTGTGTTTCAATTTCAAAACTCATTTTTGGTAGTCTTGCTATATGTGTTAGTATCACGACTAGCTCAAAAGCTTTACTCACAATTTATTCCGACCCACATAATTCTTAAAATTTACAATAGTCCTTAACCGTCCATCTTAAACTCATTCTGCAACTTTCATTATTTTGATGGGAATTTCCGTTGATCCTTTTGTGTTTTAGATCATTAACGCATTGTAGATCACTAATGTGCTGTTTCACCTATGGTTCATTCCAGTGGCAAGATTATATGCACATTTAATAGACTGTAGAAATATTGCACCTTAACAAAAGAGACTCCATTACAGTGATTGAAAATGTTGTGTATGCGTCATTAACGTGACTTGCTTTTCCAAATTAGAAACCTTTAAGCTAGTTCTGTGCGCTGTCACTACTGTACACATGAATGTCAATTTTTTCTAACATGGTGTAACATGGTATTACTGTAATGCAGTATCCTTATCAAAGTAGCATCTCATAGGGGATTTTGCAAATGAGGCCTTTTGAATATGTTGATTTTTATTTAAGAAAATGTTGATAATTATGTTTAATCTGTTGTTTAATACGTCAAAGGATGTATTATTGTTAGGGATGGGCTATAGTATGAAGCATATATTTTATTTCTTCTTTTGCAAGTTTTGCTTCTGAAGTTGGTAACCAAACAAGATTTTAGCAAAGGCACATTGATGTTGTTCTCAATATTAGTAACTCCTGAGTCTTCCCATGGATTATTGTGCCAATATTTGATTTATGGGCATATCTGTGTTGTATAGCTGCTTCAAAGGTAATAGCAGATTTGTTACGATATGATTTTCATAAAATTAGAATTTCACAAGCTGTGTTTCTCATGGAAAACTGGCTTTTTGGTAGGCCTCATAAGAAAAGAATCTGTTTGGTAACAGGAGGGGCAGATGCCCCATTTAAATGAAACTGGTGTCTTCTGAGATTCCCACAGGAAAAACCCATTTTTGTAAACTTGTATTCAACAATAAATCTGTGTGTTCTTTGGATGTTACTGTTTTTTTTTAAAAACTTGCATGTAAGAAGGTAATGATCTCTTTGATACCTGTGTGCGAAAAAAAAAATATTAACTTACGTAAAATGTACTGTTTGCCAAATTCAATGGCATGGTTTTTAAAGCTCAAACTTGAACCTGATGTCCGTTTAAACAGATTTGTGATTCTTTAAAATCAGCACTGATTGGCAAATTCCAAGGATTGTGGCATATGCTTCACCATTTCTACTACTGCATTATTATACCTTGGGGTCACAAAATGCTCCCTGAGCTGAATGAGTCTTTCAGAGTAGTGTCCCTCAAACCTGCTTCACTAAAAACGTCGACTTACTAAATTACGGTCAGAAGATTTCTAACAGAGCGAGAACACTTCTTGGCAGCTGAAATATTTGGAGCTGGTGAGTATGATTTTAATTGCAAAGTAACCTTGGATATATTCTGATTCATTGAAAGGGAACTCACCTATGTAAACCCATATAATATTTACCTGCCTCAAAGGCTAATGATTTTAGAGTGGTATCCCTAGAACATGTATACACTTGACCATGTTATGCTCTTCTGATATGAGCCATGTTCTCTTTCAACCAAGTATTAGCAATTTGGAGCATTTTCTGTCAGTAAGGCATTTGTCTTCAAAGTTGGTTTTATGCGAGCAGGAACATGTCTTATATACCTCAAATGCACAGAGAACAAGGGATTCTTTTACACAAGTGTTCTTTCAACTAATGCTGAAATTTTGAAATGTAATTTGGATAATGGTGAATTTGTTTTTGCTCTTCAAAGTCCTTTCACTGTTGAATTGAGTGTGTTGCCAAATTTGTGTAGGGATTTAAAGAATGATAATATTGGTGAACACAAAGCATTCCCTTAATCCACTACATGCATAGAAATCACATTGAAGTGTTTGTGTTAAATCTGTATTAAACGTATGCATCCACTAGGCAGCATGTGAACCACATTATTATTATTTTTCCAAACTGTATCTGCATAGCTTTTTTTTTTTGCAGCTGGTTAAGTATTATGTTGACGTGATGTTCCATTGTTTTTTTAAAAAGAGTGTGTATAACATATGTATATATATTTTGGGTAAATTTGCAGGGACAGTAAAAATAATCTAGAATTTGAAGGTAGTTCACTTATGGCCTGATTATGAGTTTTGGCGGTGCGGGGGCAGGCGGTACTCCACCGCCGTGCCCCAGCACTGCTGAGACTCTCCGCCGCCCACCAGATTACAAGTTGTTTGTAGGCAGGCAGGTAGTATGGCATTCCCAGGGCGGTGCCTCTTTCAAAGGCTGTGGTGCCTATGAAAAAGGCACCGCAATGGGAACGCCTCACAAAGTTCCTGCACAGCATGGACTGAAAAGTCCATGCCGTGCAGGAACTTTTGTGCATGCACACAGGGGGCACATGTTATGCCCCCCAGTGTGCATACACAAGCGGAGGAGGCACAGGGGGCCCTGTAGGACTCCCTTTGTTTCCTTTTGGCCAGGGTTTTCATGGCGGTGGAACAACCATGAAAACTCTGATGGAGAGGAAACTCGTAATATGCTTGGTGGGACCATGGCGGTCCAGCCAAGCATATTGCGGACTCTGACCGCTGCTCCACCACCAGGGAACGGCAGTTCCCTTGCGGCGTCAGCGGTCCCAGGGCGGTCCGACCGCCCAAGTTGTAATGGGGCGGTCGGACTGCCGGTGCGGAGGTGGCTGGACCGCCACTGCCGCGCCACCACGGGTCTGGTGGTCCTCGGACTGCCAGACTCGTAATTTGGTCCTTAGTATAGTTACTCAGTCCTCCTCCTAAATATTGCCATAACAAGCTTTTAAGCCACCTCCCCACTACATTTTTATTTATAATATTCCCCTGGCCTCAACTCAGGTTCTTATGAAGTATGCCTGTTGAACCAACATGTGCTCCTCTAATTATTCTTCGTATTGAATGTAGTAAGGATTGCAGTCAGTAACAAAAAGTAGAGTGCAAACATAAATTTGAATGTTGGATACAAAAAGTTACAGATTGTGATGGTTTTTTGTAATGTTACAAGTCAGTACATCTCTTTTCATATCGCATTGTGAATTAGTGTGTAGTTTGTAATTCTAAAATGTTATGCCCAAAATAGAGTACTTCACAAAATATGAGAACTTACCTGTTAGGTCCTTATTCTGACGAAATGTCCTCTCCCTAGTTGAATTTTGCTGTTGCCTCGGAGGTCAGTTTTTTTGTTTTTTCATATTTTAGATTCTCTTCAAAATTCAGATGAAATATTTTTTTCACTGTTGAAGAACGTAGTATGACAAATGGCAAATTGTGCAGTTGGGATATATACAAACATTAGTAATTACTCAATTGCAGCCTTGTAATGACTGGGATGGATTGCATTCCTTTTTTTAAGCATTTGTATTATGTTCTCCAACAGGTCCCTTGAGGGGGAATAACACATTCAATAAACTAACTTGAAACCAGGCCCCCACCCCAACTTCACAGTACCTCATGTCTCTTGTCAAGTCCGGACACTGCCAGGTCCCCATGACCTCCCCTCGGCCCACCCTCCCTGTTGTTCAGCTAGTGTCCTCTCTTAGTTGCGGCATATATCCCATATTTAATTACATTTCTTTGGGCACTCCCTTGGTTTGTAAATAGTCTCTTCAGCTTGTAGGCACCAGTCCATATTCCTGGCCAAGTCTGCGACTTTTGGCTGATTTGGAGCACCCCAAAGACAAATTATGTCTCCTTTGGCCACCGCTAAGGTAATGTTGCACCACAATTTAGTGTATTTGGATAGTGTTTGTTCCCCCACAGGTACCCAGGGTCACGAACGCTGGTGTAAAGCTTATTTCCTCCCCAGTGGCATCCTCCATTTCCCATCGTATCCTGGACCAGAAGGGTCGAATATGTGCGCAGTCCCACACAGAATGTAGTAGGATTCCTGGGCGGCCACAGGCTCTCAAACATGTGGCTGTGCTTTTTTGACCATATACCACAGTCTTGTTCTTGAGTTGTATGCCCTATGCAAGATT
The DNA here is from genome assembly GCA_963921515.1 of Calotriton arnoldi. Taxonomy (NCBI): domain Eukaryota; kingdom Metazoa; phylum Chordata; class Amphibia; order Caudata; family Salamandridae; genus Calotriton; species Calotriton arnoldi. The sequence goes on along the minus strand of CAWUFW010005373.1, from coordinate 190,768 downwards.
TTGAGTTGCATCAATCTAAACCCTGCCCGTATTGCCACCTCTTCTGGGGTATCAGCACGCCTCTCTGCAGTCCGTGTCATCTAGGACTCCTAAGACCCACTTCCACTGGTCTTAGCGTTTCATGAAGGGGGGTACCCCATATTTTAAGAGTGTTCTGTAGGTTTGCGAAATCACATGTATATGCAGCGTGGATGTGAGTATCCGGAATTCTAACTGGGCTTCATCCTCAACCTTGTCCAGTTTTGTTTTATACTTGGCGAGTGCATGCCACACCTGTAAATATCTAAGCCTCTTATTTTCAGCTACCTCATATTCTGCCTGAAGTGTGTCGAAGGATACCATGCCGTTGCCCTCTGGCCCCCATATATCTCCAAGTTTGGAAATGCTGATGAGGTCCCACTGCTTGTGGCAGTAGAGGTGACGTAGATCCTCCTGTAGCTTTAAATGCCCTAGGGGAGTTTCCCCAACCTAATTTTTTGCTGACTGTCTTCCATACCCCCAGTACCATCTCCGTAGTTGTCGGAAGGGTTCCCTTTTCCCTACGTTATAGAGGCAGGCTACGTATCCCCTTTCCCCTCATTGCTTTTCGGTCTGAAAGCAGTGCCGGCTCCTGTTGTGCCGAACACGCCCATTCTTTTATAATAAGTAATTGGGTCACTCAATAATATAACCGCAATTTGAGGAAGGCAATACCACACTCCTATGGCCCCCTGGTGAGCCTCTGAAGTGCTATCCTCAAGGGTCCCCCATCCCTCAGGAGTTGTCTAATCACCCCATCAGCTGCTTGGAAGAATGCATCGGGCACTGCGTATTGCGTGTATTGTAACATGTAGAAGAATTTAGGCAGGGATATCATGTTAAATAGTGCAGTTCTACCTAGCAGCAACAAGGGGAGACTTCGCAAATGGTTTGCATCCCTTTTGTTCTCTTCTAGGATCCGTCCCAGGTTGGCGCTGTGGAACTTTGGTCTTTAGTGATATTAATTCCTAAATATTTGAACCCCTCTGGGGACCACTGCAAATGGCACTCCCAGTCCCCCGGTGGTTCCCATTGTGTGATTGGGAAGAGGACAGATTTGTGCCAATTGATCTGAAGAACCGTAAACCTCCCAAATACCTATATAATATTAAGCATGCAGGGAGTTGAACCTTCGGGGTCTGCCAAATACAGGCGGAGGTCGTCTGCATATAGGGAGTTTCTGTTCTCCCACGCATGTCCCGTAGTTAGGTGTCCTTCCTGATCCAGCGGACCAGGGGCTGCACTGCTTGGGCAAACAGGAGGGGAGATAGCGGGCACCCTTGCCTTGTTCCCCTGTGTATGACAAACTCTCCAGAGAGCACTCCATTAACTCGGACTGTAGCTATTGGGTCTGTGCATAAGAGGTGAAACCACGCTCGGAATTTCGGGCCGAATCTCATCTTTTTTAGGATGGCGTGCTGGTAGGGCTGAAACGCCTTTTCCTCATCGAGTTAAAGTATGACTGTGGCCATCGCCATGTGTTCTCTCCTGGACAGACAGCCAAACAGTCTCCTGAGGTTATGTCACTTGGCCCTAAGCGGCATAAAACCCGATTGATTGGGGGCTACCATTAGGTCAATTACCCTCCACAGACGAGAAGCTAATATTTATGCCAGTACCTTTGTCTCAAAATTGAGCAAGCAGATTGGCTGATAAGAGCTGCATTCATCTAGCAGTCTGCCCTTTTTATGTATCAGGATCACCATTGTGGTCCTGAGGTCACTGGGGATGCGATCATCTGAGTGCGCAAAGCATGGCTCACATTTGTTCACCTATTTTGCTCTGTACCACTAAAAACATTCCGGGGTAAGCCTGTTAGGTCTGGGGGTCTTCCCTCTGTCAATCTGGTTGATTGCATCTAGGATCTCTCCTGTCTCAATGGGGTCTACAGTGAGGTCCCGTCTACCTCTTCCAATTGTGAGGTGGGAACATCTGCCATAAACTTCTATAGGCCCCCAGTGAGGGCCTGTTTGTGGGAACTGTACAGGTGCTCCAGGGAGTCCCGAAACGTCTCTTCTATGTTTTCTGTGGTATCCGCCGTCCCTCTGGTCTCTGTGGAGACCCTATGGACCTACCATTGATGCTCTTCTCACTGTGCTATCCATGCTGACATCGTCTTGACTTTGTTCCCTAATTCGTATAGTCAATGTTGTTTTCCCCTGTATTGTGCCATAGCTTCATTATTTGTCAACTCCCTGAATTTCTCCATAGTCAGCGTCAGTCTGTGTTTAAGCTTTGGCTTTTGGGAGTCAATGTATGGCTTTTCCTTCTATAAGCGGAGGGTCACCATTTCTTTCACTTCTCTGTCTCTGTATCTCTTTTTGCCTGTGATGTGTGAGATCAGGGCCCCTCTAATGGTGGGCTTAAAGGCCTCCCAGACCATGACTGGGGACTCCACAGAATCTACATTTTCCTGAAAGTATCTCTCTATGGAGTCTATAATGTGTCGCTAGTTCATATCTCATCATCAGGGAATGGTCTGAGATCCCCTATGCCAGGTAGAACGTATGTGTGAAAAGTCCCCCTGGAGTATTTGGGACTAGTATATAATCCAATCTGGACATTGCGTTTCTGGATGTGGCCACATAGGAATATTAAATTAAACAAAAGAGGGAGGGAAGAAGTAATGCTCAAAAAGCACAAGAGGTGGATACGTCCTCCTCGAGTCGATATGTCACAAAACAAAGGGATCCACCCTTAAGGGAAAATGAAAAAAGTGTTCCTCCAGATTACGTGTGTCGCTTGTATTGGTGTGAAGCACACAGCTTTATTTAAATACCCCTCACCCACCAAAAATACCCTTGGTGGCATGCTTCATCATAGGGGTCTTCCCGTCCCGCTGCGGGACGGGGCGTGCTACGACCTACGACTACGCGGGAGCACTGATTTTGGAAACAAAACTATGGGGCATATTCTCAAGGAGCTATCGCCGAGTCATCGCACTTTAACGCATCCAAAGTCGCGCTAAATTTATCGCCCCATTCACAAGCTGGGCTAACAGCCCATAACACCACTTTTCCTGCGAAAGCAGTCGCAAAAAACATCGCCACAGATGACCCCGGCAACTAACGCTAATGAGATGCAGAGTAGGCGTTCCCGAGCAAAAAGCCGCCACAACACCACAACGCAACATTGTCAACGACCAGCCACATCGGCGATAGAAACCCAAAACAGGCGATACGGCACGTTACCAGCAGGAAATTAACACCTGCTCTGACCTGGTGCAAAGTCGGACGTCAACCTGCACAAGAAAAGGGAGCCCAGCCCACAGCCACACCTGAAGAACAACAGATGCCATGGAGCCACTCACCATGCACCCTGGAGCCCCGAGAGGGCAACAACACCCACCGCCACCACCCCCAGGACCGCCACCCCCCCCAACGGACCCCCCCGTTCCCACCCCTCCCCCCCTGGACCACCACAGAGGCAGCGCAGACAAAGACAGCGGACCTTCAGGAAATGCACCAGCCCCACAGACCTTACACCAGACAATGCCAATGCCCACTACAGGCCCAAAAGGACAACCATCCTCCGCATCCTGAACATCATTGCCCACAGCCTGACGGTACCAACACAGCGGACAACCAACATCCCTCCGCAGACAAAGCTGCTGGCTGTGCTGCACCTGTTGGCCTCTGGTATCCCCCCAAACAACAACCGCCCGAGTCGGAGGAGTCTCACAGCCAGCCCCATCCAAGTTCCTCTCACCTGTCCTGGATGCCCTCACCAGCTAGGGACCCCAGCACCTATACGTCCCCCACAATGCGCAGGAACAGCTGGAGACCAAGCAAGGACTATATGCCATAGCTGGATACCCGCACGTGTCGGGGGCAATCGACTGCACACATGTCCCACTTGTGCCCCCTGCCAACACCGCACACAATTACCGCAACAGAAAGCACACGCATCCCATCAACGTGCAGGCAATAGTGGACCACAGGGGACTCCTCACCAATGTTGTAGCCAACTACCCAGGCAGTGTGCATGACCCCTTCATCTTCCGACAGTCCAACATCAACCAGCGCTTCCAGGATGGCACCCATGGGAATGCACTGCTCGTTGGCAAGTACCAAATGAACACACCACACACCTCAACCCCACAATCATGCAACTCACAACTCTGGCACTGCACACGTCACAAAATCACATACAACATGCCCCCCCCACCAGACACGACAGCACAACTTACTGTGGCAACCTTGGTTAGCCATGTACATGAGCCATCAACGGCATGGCACCTCAGCCACACAATACCGGAATGTGGGGAGAGGTGGGAACCAGGCATGTGCGAAGGAGGCAAGTGACCCATGAATGAGTATGTACACAATGCCAAGTGTGGCGGAGATGTGCTGGACAGACTGCAGTATGCAGACCACAGACATAGCTATGTCTACATGCACTGCTGGTGTTTGGAGAGTAGTGGACAGTGGACGCAAACATGTCACCCCAGCCAGTGGGGAAGATCGCGGAATGGTAGCTTGTGACGTCCCCCCTGTAAGCGTGTACGGAGTGGGCAGGCCCGGCGTACGCCGGGCCAGCGTAGGGGTGTGAATAAAAAGCACGTAGCTCTGGCCGTGGTCCTCTTCCGGAATGCCCAACGTGTCTGCCAGGGCGGCGCCTCCCACCCCGCCACGAGGCCGACGCCGTCGCCTTGAGCGGTGTGGCCTGCGATCCTGTGCGCCTGCTGCACCCCGGGCCGCTGGTCCCCGAACCCGTCATGCCCGCCACTGCGCAGCAAGGCATCACTGCTCACCTGCCGACACCGGCGTGTGTCAAAGAGGGCCCACCACGTGCCGGCGCAAGCTCCAAGCCCGAGGCTCGCGACCTTTGCAGCTCCCCCAGACCATCACGGCCCCCGCCACACAGGGCCGCTTTATGCCTTTTTTGTTGACGTACTGCACCTCTGCCTCAGGCCTACACTACGCTCAAGTAGGTCACACATTTGGAACTGAGTCTTGATTACACAATGGCCGAGTACACATGTCAATGCCGAGTTTAACTCACTATACTCCCTTCGATGTGGTGACACAAAGTATGTGCATGGCATCCCAACCACACGTGTCCGTGGGCCCTTGATGACTATGCCTTCGGACTACACTGCGGTCCTGCAGGCCCCACACAAATCCATGCCAGTCCGTACCAGGCAGGACACGGAATCGTCGCTGGCTAAACACCCGCTCAGCTCTGTCGCTACTGCCTCGGTCAACCACGAGTCATCCCCACATGCCATTTCAACTCCGTGTGTTAGTGTTCCAGGAGGAGCTTGCTGGACAGCGGTTGGCCCACGCTGGCCGCTGCCTCCTGACTACACATCGGTCAAGTAGGGCACACATTGGGAACTCGGTCATGATTCATTTATGGCAGACCTGATATCATTGTACTGGCCTCGTCGCAGACTGCATCCCCTTTCAGCTCCGGTGCCACTTAGTCTGTTCCCCGACAACCATGGACACTTTCTTCTTGAGATTTGTTGGCGACTGAGTCTATGGACTGGGGGTTGTCTTCATCATCATGTCGGTGATACTGACTATGTGGCCAGAATGAGGCTGTAGCATTCCACTCCTCCATTTACCGCTTCCGGTCGGCTCCTGCCCTCTGCATCATGCCCTGGAGGACACCTTCCACTGTCCCCCGCAAACTTCCGCTACAGTCACCTTTGACATCGACGAGGACCCGCTCACCTCGCGTGGCCCTATCTCACTGCACCGCAAGTCACCGTCCCATGGCGGTGTGCCTGTGCCGGCCGCAGTGCATCAGGGGCCACTAACTCTGTGCAGCTCAGACCATGGCCCCAGTCTGATGGCATGTTGGATGGCCTCTGGGTCGATGGTCTGGGGGTCATCAATGCCATGTGTCTGTGGCCCTGCGCTGTCCGCTGCCTCCGGCCTCAACTGCGGTCCATCTGGGCTCACACATCAAATCGAGTCCTGACCTGCCCGGACGTCGCATCACCGCAGGATGCACACACCACCACCGCCAGGAACAACTCCAAACAACAGGTGCCAGAGTCGGAAGTGTCTTACTGCCAGACTGTCAGAGTTGCTCACACCTGTCGTGTGTGCCATCATCAGCTTGATACCCTGCTCAGCTCTTCAGGTGCCACTAACTCAGTGCACCACAAATCAAGGAACATTCTGCTTGCATGTTGGGTGAACACTGTACTCCCTCCGGCTACCACCATGGTGCCTCACAGTTGTTTCTGTTGTGCTGGTGTTTTATGTTTCTGCTTCAATTGTGATCACTGTTCAAGTTGTTGCCAGCACCAACGACTCCATGAGGGCTGGCTTACACTCACCCCACACACATCCAGCACATGCGTCACTGAACATGTGACCATGCCAATAAAGGTGTCCTGCGCACGTGCCCGTGGCCAGTTCAACGAACTTTCTCTGTGTGTCCGTGTGCTCATGATGTATGCATTAGGGCCCCGGCCCCACAACCTTACATTGTGCTGTGTACAGAGGACGCAGCCATGTCACCGCAGGCAGAGGGTGGGACATTGCACATGTTGCATTATCGTCCCCCACTCAATACGTAAGTGGAGTGAACTTGGCCGGCGTACGCCAGTCCGGCGTGGGGGTGTGGGTGATTGTCCCATGGCTCTGGGTGTGGTTCAGTACTGGAAATGTGCAAAGGCATGTGTCTCTGTCGCAGTGTGGGTCTCCGTTGGGGAGTGTAGGTGGTCACTGATGGGACTTGGACACCCACGTATGTGATCTAGTTCGTCTTCCATGAGGTAGTACCCCACCCGCACATGTTCAGCCAGCCACTTCTGGCAGTCCGACAGCTGGCCTTGGAATGGGATGTGTGCTTAGGTGGGCTGCTGGGAGCCAGCCGGGGTGGTGGGTGCGTCCAGCTGTGTTGTCCGTGCAGGGGGTGGTGTATCCTCGATGCAGCGGTGCTGCCCAGCTCCTGGAGCTCTATTGCCTGGGATGTCCATGGACTGTTGTGGGGCGTCGGTGTCGGAAGTGTGGAGTTCCTCTTCAGCATCACTGATGGGTTGTCAGGTCTGCTCTGCTGGGGGTGTTGTTTGTCCCTCTGCAATGTGAAGGGGAAATGCTTGTTGACATTGTGTTGGCATGTATGTTGACGCATTGTTCGAGTTTACATACAGACTGCATGACAATGTACATTGTGGGAGGGGCGGACTATTTGATGCGTGATAGTGGACATTTGGACTACATGAGGTGGGTGATGTTGTACACGTACATTTTCATCTCACAGTTTACTGCTATGTCAGATTTGATTTGCCATTTTCTACGCACAGGCGGACCCAGTTGTGTCCTCTGTTCTGCAGTGTAAGTGTTGCACTGTGTCCCACATTGTCGTCCATGTGGATGTGCTGTGATTGCTATGTGTGTGTGTGCTGCATTGTGTGTGAGTCGCACCTGCAGCTGTGATTTTGCTGCCCCTTATCCCTTGGAGGCGGTGTGCCTTTGGCTTTCGTGCTTTTGAGGTGCTGTGATGTTGGCGACTTGGGTCATTTGTGCTCTTGGACGGTTTTAGTACTCTTGTGCATTGTTTGTCTGCAGATGTATTGTTGAAGTCAGTGGTTGTTTGTGTACGTGGATGTGTCAGAGTGTGACCTGCTCCTTCTGGATGTGGTCCACACTCAGCCACCTCAGTCTCGTGGCATGCACAGTGTCATGGTGATTGTACTCCGGCCATGCTGCTCCTCATGTGGTGTCACTTGCGTTGTCAGTGTGGCTCTCGCATACGCATCTTTGCTGTGTTTCGCACTGGTGCATGTGTGTGTTGTGGAATTGGTGTTGTGTGGAGTGGGACCCCTTCAGGCACATGATGTACGGGGGCCTACTTGATGTTTGTATGTGTGCTGCAGTGTGCCACGGGGATCAGGGACATGAGTCAGGGTCGTTGTGGGTGTGCGGTGTGCTACACGTCGTTGTGCATGTGTGCAATTGTGCCCGTCCCCCCAGTCCCTGTTCGTTACTCACCCTGTTGATGTTGTGTCAAGTCATGGCGAGCAGTGTCCGGACTCCAGACTCCTTGCACAGTCTCCACAGTGATGACTGTGGCCACCATTTGCTCCAGCTCCTCCTGTGGCGCAGGACTCCCACCTCCATTCGCCGTTGCTGCCTTCCTGTTGGCAGCGGGTTTCTGCTTGGTTTGGCTTTTTTTTTGTCAAACTTCTTTTTATTGATATTTTGGTGAGAGTCACAGTATGTCATCACATGTCGCTCAACGCAGTGAGCTTCCACTATAAGGTAACAATGAACAAACTGAGCTATAACAGTTTACAAGATGCAAGTCCAAGCCCATGTCTCGTATGGCAATGCGAAAAGGAGGTACAGTTCCTAACCATGGGGAGGCCTGGATCAGATCATGTTGCTCAGGAGGTCAAAGCAAATTAGCCCAATCCGCTGTACTTTGTGACGGTGTGCATTTGTGTCCCCCCCAACGGGAAGGAACAAATCAGGAAGAAGTAAACTCCCCCATCAAACCCCCTAACAAAAGATAAAGTAAATCCCCCTCCCCCCCTCCCTCAGAATGGTGGCGGCGGCATGAAACTCCTAGCAGGGTCAAAGTTGGTGAGTCTTGAGTGGGCTAAAATTGGAAGAGATGCATGGCTCTGATAGACGACGGACAGACAGCCATGGGCAAGCCTCGTGAAAGGAATTGAACCAACGGGCCCCATCTGTACTCAAAGTTTTTGTAGTCGTCTCTGAAGATGTCAGCCAATCTTTCGAGGCTAAGCAGTCTCCAAAGTCGAGAATGCCAAAGGGATACCGCTGGGGCCTCCCTCTGCTTCCAGGCTGCGGCTATAGACACTTTGGCTGCTCCTATACACATCCACATAATAGCTTTATCGGCCCTAGTTTGGTGTTCAAGGGTTGGATCTCTGATACCCAGAAGACACTCTGCCATAGTGGTCGGGATGGGGTACCCTAGCATGTCTTTAATATGTGCTAAAATTTCTTCCCAAAATGGGCGTATAGTGGGACAGTCCCACCATATATGACGGAAGTCTCCTAAAAGGCCGCAACCCCTCCAGCATCTGTCGGATGTGTGTGGGAAGATCTTTTTAAGTTTAGCAGGATATAGATACCAGTCCATCATTGTTTTAAGATGGGCTTCACGGAGGTCTATGGAGTGGTTAAATTTCCTAATGTCGGACCACAGCTCCGTCCATTCCCCGCCTGATATGTCCCGTTGAAGTGTGTCCTCCCACATGGACATATATCGTGGCCTGGGGGAGTGCGCGGTGGTAATTAAGTAATTATATAGGAATGATATGACCCCCCTCATTGACCCTGCGTTATGGATGAAGGTCTCAAATTTTGTGAGGGGGCGCATGGCAGCCTCACGGATATGCGGGGTGAGGGCCCAATGTCTCAATTGGAGGTAGTGAAAATGTTCACCCTGTTCTAGGCCATAGTCCCGTCTACAGGAGTCAAAAGTGAGAGGGTCAGCATTGTGGAAAAGGTGGGTCAGCGCCAAGCATCCTCCTTCCTTCCAGGCATCGAAGGGACCTTCGTGTAAAGCAGGAGGGATGGTTGGATTAAAGTGAAGGGGTGTATGGGGTGAGGGAAACGAGGTCCATTGTTCATTTCCGGAAACAGAGTCCCATACTTTCAAAGTGGTGCGGGTGGGAGTGCTAATATAGGCATTCTGAGGTCTGTCTCTCTTGGGGCGCCATATGAGGTCCCATATGGTTCTTCCCGCCACCGAGCGGTCCATGTGGAGCCAATGTTTCTCTGACTCTCGTTTGGACCTCTCCGCCAGCACTCGCAGTTGAGCAGCTTTGTAATAAAGGCCGATATCCGGTAGTCCCACCCCACCGTCTGTACGTGATCGCCGAAGTATTGCAAAGGAGAAGCGCGCTCTGCCACCCTGCCAGACATATTGTAGGATCAAGGATTTGACCTTAGGAAGGAAATCTCTCTCTAGTTCTATCGGTAAGGCTTGGAAGAGGTATAGGAGTTTAGGAAGGAGTGTCATTTTAATGGTTGCACACGTCCGAGCCAGGATATAAAGAGGGGCTTCCATCGTGCAAGGCCAGTATGTATGCGGTGGAGGGCGGGGGGGGGGGGGAAGTTAGCCCTAAAGAGCCCCTCTACTCGGGGTGTCAAGTGGACCCCTAGGTATAGTAGTGAGGAAGAAGTCCATTGGAGCGGGCTATGTCTCTGCAATTCGCGCGACACCGATTCCGGAAGTGTGAGATTAAGTATGTATGATTTGCCTAGGTTAATTTTGAACCCTGCTACCTCCTCAAATCGTGTCAGCTCCAATTGAAGTGGGGGTAGGGACCGGGGTGGGTCCGAAAGAGAGAGGAGCACATCATCTGCAAAAAGCGATATTTTGTGTTGGGCGCCGCTAAAGGGAATGCCTTGGATCTCTGGATGTGCCCTGATGGACATCGATAGGGGTTCTATGCTGAGGGCAAATAATAGGGGTGAAAGGGGGCATCCCTGGCGAGTGCCTCTAGTGTGGGAGAAGGGTTCCGAGCGAACCCCATTAACTTGTACCCTGGAGCATGGTTGAGCATAATTAGCCCGAAGCATGGTTATAAATTTGGGAGCAAACCCGAATTGTGTGTGTGTTAAAAAGGAACCCCCAGTCCACCCTGTCAAAAGCCTTCTCGGCGTCTAGTCCAACCAATATTGCGGGGATGTGTTTTTTGTTGGCTTTCTCAATAAGGTGAACTATGCGCCGAGTGTTGTGTGTCTGTCGACCTTTAATAAAGCCTGACTGGTAAGGGTGAATGAGATCGGGCATGAGGTCATTCAGACGAGTCGCCAGGATAGAGGAATAGAGCTTCGCGTCTAGATAGGGCGGTAGGAGGTGCATAACTGTGGGTCTTTCCCTTGTTTTGGTATAACTGAAATCACAGCTTCAGCCATGGAACTAGTGGTCTCACCATCTTCCGCAATTTTGTTGAAGAACCGGGTGAGCTGGGGGATTAGGTCTCGGGCAAAGGTTTTATAAAACTGGGCTGTATAGCCGTCTGGGCAGGGTGTTAAACCTTCTAAAAATCCTAACACCGGGGGCCTTTTGGGGTTTGAGAGCTTTTATTGCGGCGACTATTTCCTCAGTAGATATGGGGGCAGTAAGCTTGTCATTCCATTCTGTCGATACCTGTGGGAATTGTAAAGTCTGAAGATAGTCAAGTTGCTTGGTCGTGTCTCGCTGGTCTTTGGTGTAGAGGCTCTTATAAAAGGAGCTGAAAAGATCAGCTTTATCTTCGTCTTTGTATGTCACGGTGTGATTTTCCCCACGTATCCCCCCCAATATACTCCCTTTCCCGCTTTTCCTTGAGTTGTCTAGCGAGATGTTTGCCAACCTTATTCCCCTGTGAGTATGATGTCTGTCGAAGTTTAAGGAGGGTGAATTCAGCTCTATTGTTGTAAATGGCTCTAAGTTTGCCGCGGAGGGCAGTGAGGTTCCGTAATGTGGCTCTAGTGGGATTAGCTTTGTGGGAGGCTTCAGCGTTGGCCAGCACTGTTTCCAGAGCCTCTCTTTCCCTTGCCCGCTGTTTATTCAAGGCAGAATTGAGGGCGATGCATTGACCCCGAAAGACCGCCTTGAACGCATCCCAATTGGTGTAGGCTGAAATGTCCTCGGGCTTATTTAGTTTGAAGAAATCTGTAATCGCTTCCCTTAGCGATGTGCAATGTACCCTGTCCCTAGTGAGGGCTGCCGGAAAGTACCATCGGGGAGTGGAAGAAGCAATGTTGCTGCATGTTAAGTGAACCGCCACGAGGCCGTGGTCCGATACGGAAATAGGAAATATCTTAGCTGTCTGGAGGGCTCCCAATAGGTTCTGGCTAATAAAGATATAATCAAGCCTAGAATAGGTGCGATGTACGTGTGAGTAGAAAGTAAAGTCACGTGTCTGGGGATGAAGAGCACGCCAAGCATCCACGAGGCCTAGGTCATGCAGCTTCTGTTTAGTGTCTGTGGTGAAGGAGCCTGTGTCCGCTCGGTTTGGATGGGTGCTGTCTAGTTCCGGTTGCCAGGTAAGGTTGAAATCGCCCAATAGGATTGTTGGTCCCTCTGCAAAGTCCTGAATTTTCCCCACTATTGTGTGGAGAAAGGCTGTCTGTCCTGTGTTGGGAGCATATGTTACCACAAATGTGCACAGTTTGCCTTTCAGAACTCCTTTAACCATAACTAAGCGCCCCTCTTTGTCGGTCTGGACATCGAGAGGTTGGAATTTCATGGCGGAGTAGAAGAGGAGAGCCACTCCCCTGTGCTTAGTAAGAGCGGATGATCTGTAAATCAGGGGGTAGTGTTTGTGTCGGAAGCGAGTGTCTTCGGCCCTAGCGAGATGCGTCTCTTGAAGAGCCACAATGTCGATGTGATGATCGGTAAGGTATTTCCAAACCTTTTGACGCTTTTGAGGGGAGTTAAGTTAAGGCCCTTCACATTCCAGGAGCCAATAGTAACTGTCATCTACTGAACATGGACCACCCCTTCCCCCTTGACGTAGCTAGATGATGTGTCTCTGTACGTAGGAAAGTTCTGTGCAACCAATGTATCGCCCATGTGTATGTGGCGCTTAAGAAATGAATGGAGCCCAAGGAACCACCAGGAAAGTATGTTAAAAAGCTGCCACCATCCCGTATTCCCCCCCCCAAACAGAAAAAAACTGGAACTAACATTACCAACTTCAGCGTGTGTAGATCCGCTGACAGGTTCCCAGCTGAGGGTTGCGGAGCCCCCATGGGAACCAAGGAGGGACGGTGCGACCGAGGTCCCCGTCCACGCCCATCACGAACATTACATGGGGTTATGTTTGTCAATAATAATGCGGTCTTCTTGGAAAGTCGGTGCTAAAGAGCCGCTCACATGAGTATATTGACGAGAACTCCGCCGCAGATCCGTGTGAAAAAGCTCGTCTGGATTGTCGTCAGATATGCTGGGATCCCACGAAGGCTCAACCCAAGTCCATGGATGGCCGAGATCCTGATTTGTCAAATAGTCCTTCTCAAGGATGGTCTCGCCCCGTCACAGATAGATGTGGGGGCCGGCGCCGAGGAATTTGTCTCTACTGGGCGGAGATGATCTCGTGAGCCGATACTTGGAGTGTCCTTGTGGTCAACAGCGGGGGGTCGACCCAGCCTTCCGTTCCGCTCATTCTAGAGCGCCCCTGGGGGCGCCCAAACTCGGTGATGCCAGCATTGATCGTTCGGTCGTGGAACAGAAGTCATACATCATTGTTGCCCGGAGCATCAAGTGCTCATCTGCGGCCTCTCCGAGAGCTAGTGCACCATTGGTAGGTCGAGGGCCCGGATTTCGGGGGGCCCTGTGTTTTGTTCTGAGTGGATTCAAGCGTGTCAGAGGGTAAGCCCAAGAGATCTAGACCCTCCTGCAGATCGGAGATGTGGCGCTGTTTATTGTTGAGTTCAAAGGAGAGACCAAACGGGTATGTCCACCTGTATCGGATGTTATCGTCTCGAAGCTTTGACGTGATGGGACGGAAGAGTTGCCTCCTGGCCAACGTAGCCGGGGCTAGATCCTGAAAGATGGAGCAGGAGTGGCCCTGAAAGGAGACTGCGCCCTTTTTCCTGGCAGTTAACAAAACAGCTTCTTTAACCTTGTAGGAGTGAAATTTGGCAAGGACGTCGCGTGGTCTTCGCTTCTCTCCGGTCGCCAGGCCTCCGACTCGGTGCACTCTGTCTAATTTTATTTTCATGGTCTGCGGATGGAGAATTTCGGCGAAAAGGCCCTCCAGGAAAGCCTCAAGGTCCGGTCCCTCCGCTCCCTCCTCTAGGTCTCGGATACGTAGGTTCTCCCTCCGTGCTCTGTTTTCAAGATCCTCAGCCTTGAGTTGTGTCTGCTGTAATTGATCTTGGAGGGTGTGGATGTCCTCTCGCATAGCGGCAGAGTGCGTATCTAGTTCCTGGGCGTGTGTTTCCAGATCCACCACCCTCGTGCCCACAGAGTCTACATCTTGTTGTAGGGAGGCAAGCCGGCCAGTGATGTCAGACTTAAGTTGCTCAATCGAGGCTTTGAGGTCTTGACCCAATTCATTCCGCAGTTCGGTCTTGAAGTCCAGCAGCGTGGCGAGTAAATCATCCTTGGTGAGAGCCATGGCGCCTGTTGCCGTGTCCTGTGCAGGTGGGAGTCGCTTGTCCGGTGTTGCGAAGAAATCCGACACTTTGTTCGTCACTTTACTGGTCCCCTTCTTTGGCGGCATAAGGGCAGAACCGGACAGACAGCAGTTAGTGGCCAAGCGAGGGGTCTGTTGGCGTGGGAGCCCAATTCATAGGTACGTCGACATCCGAGGTGCGGGTGCCACACGTACCGCAAACCGCGGCCAGCTCCCCCTCCCTCACCGTCCCGGCGCTCCGAGGGTCGTCGTCCTCTGTGTCTGGCGTGGGGCCCGTATGTAGCACTCCGTGGGCCTCTCCCCACTTTCTGAGGCTGTGGTGGAACCTTATGCTGTAGGGCTGTGGTGGTGCCTGTGATGTGGAAGTACTCTCGTCGTGAAATCTGCAGTTGGTGCTCAGGAGAGACGCCGCCCCGGGGATCACACTGGTGACGGCAGCTTGAAGTGAGCTAAATTAAAAGGGGAATGAGGTCGGGAAGGACACGGAACAACCCACCGCAGCCAACAAAGAGGAGCAGCAAGTTAAAACATGTGACCAAAGGAATAGCCTCGACCACACTCATATCGCCAACCTATTCAATCTTTGGCTCAATGAACCCTACGGGGAAATTTGCATTCCTAAAGGACCCTAAAGGACCCAACTGCAGTTATCTATGCAACACCAGATAAGGTAAATGGTCTTATGAAACCACTGACACCCTACAAATCAATCTCCAATCAGAAGGAAGACAAAAAAGTCAATACAGCATCCACATCGACAGATACAGTGTCAAACACGGCTCTGAACATTGCCCCGTATAGCCCCGGGAGCGAAGGTGCTCCTCAAAAGTCCGAGGGTTCTATGCAAGAGGCCAAAATAACACATTGTTGGGGTAAAAACACGCAAGTCATCAATGCACAAGTATATACAAACATTGATGATAAGGAGGAAGCCCTAGCGCAGAGCAATACTATAGTTGCCACCTCAGGCCTCCTGCAGGCTGCCAAAACAGAAACAAAATCACTTCATTTGAACAGCTTTAACCAAACCGAGCAAGTGCAAGAGCCTCCCAGTTTGTATACCAACCAGGACCCAAGGTATAAGTCAGATGTAAGCATTATTAACAGTTCAAATGTCATCAGTGATGCAGAAAAGCCCAATAATCAATCCACACAAAGGTCTCAGCATCAAAATGAAGGGGTTCGCGATCCAGACGATTTTACTGATTCCTGGATGGAGTCTCAATCAATATTAAATAATAAGGAAATATTGCAGGCAATAAGTACAATATCTATATCTACAAAACATATCAGTGACAACAAGGAAATGCAGCAGGCAATAACCACATTGGCTAAATCTTCAAGTCCCAGTGATAACAAATTTCTGTTTTATCAAGGACAACAAACAATGGTAGAAGAAGCCTTAAGCCCCTTGGAACAGGCAACAGTGAGGACAACAAACCAAACAATCAATAATATGAAAGAAACAATTAATAAAATGGCCAAGCAACCGATTAAATCAAATGAAATAATGGCGCAGTGCTTGAACTTAACACACGCCACTCCCGTACAAGGAAATACGCACCCAGATAAGACTCTAATAGAGAATCATCAAAGGGAAAAGTTGTTGTCGGTATCAACAGATGACCAGCAGATAATTATTGATGTATCTAGTACATCCGAACAGGTAGGACACAGTACTTTTGAACAAAGCATTAAACTACATGACATCGAACGCAGGAACATTATGGAAAAGACAACCGAAACAAACCGCTCCGGCCACTTTTCCGTGAATATTGCGAAGGGGATCCATCTGGAACAAACTAACATCACGGAACATCGAATGGATCAGCAACCAGACAACAAACTGAAAGCTTTACCGCATCTTCATGTTTCGCTAATCAATGCCCTGCATACTACAATCAGTACTCTTAGCATGCAATCAGATAAACTTGACATTCAAATTAATTTAATGCACATAATCGCGGAACACATCTCCGCGATAAACATTAAACTCGACTCAATGATGACCCAACTACCAGCGATCAATAAACACCTACAAGTCAAGCAGGTGGAAGCTCCAAAATGTGTTTGCTGCCCTATTTTGGAAAAATTAAGTGATCTACCAACGCTATTAACAAGCATTCTCCAAGAGTGTAAGAGGGCAAACTACTCATGCGATCCAAACAAAGTAAATGACAAAGTAAAATTAAACGGGGCGCATAGACCCGAAACGATTGTTTTACCGGATACTCAGCAGACTACTATTACATCAGTATATAACAAGTCAAAAAATCATGAATCAAGTGATGATCCATCAACTCTGGACCCCCCAGCAACACATTTGACCAACGTTCCGATAATCAAAGTTAATCAGGAGCGAATGGAGTACGCGAACCAAATAAACACCTCTCCTCCAGTGTTGACAAAAAGACAAAAAAAACGAGCCAGGAAAGCTAGAAATTGCCAGCATGAGAATAAAATATTAAGGCCACAAGCAGTGGACATGTATCCAATCTTCAATTTCAAAAACAGAAAACAAGGGCCGTTACAACCTACAGGGCTACACCAAGAGCCCAAGGAGGAAGAGATAATAAGCAGCCTGGCCCCATCAGTCGCAACTCATACGGCAACTCCACCGCAAAGAGGACTTCAAGCCATAAATAGTTCAGTATCAAAAAACCCACCGCAATGTGGACTTCAAGCAATAAATACTTCTGTATTAACAAATCCGAGCCTGGATTTCACTGGCCCATTGGCAATCAAAAAAAGTACAGAAGAATTCAAACTGAGTGTGAGTACCCAGAGATGCCAAGAGGAAAGGTTAAATAAAACAAAAAAAAAACAAAGGAACAGTAAATTTTCAGAAAAGCGCAACTTTAATTCCACAAGAAAATCCCCTCCAAAACAGAAGTCTAGGTGGCACCCCACAAGTTTTTTTTAGGGATAACGGAGCAGACAGGCAAGTCATCTCAAGGACTGGGCAACAATCTGGTAGCGCCGAGAGTGCTCAACTACTGATTAGTATAAAACCCCATTGTGATATTGCGAACGACCTAGAGGAACTGGCAAGACACCAACACCTAAGGCATCTATCAACATCTCCCCCTCAAACGCAGGAGTCAAAACCAATTTTAAACAACAAACTTTTATTCATGCCGCATTACTCCTCACAAGGACCACAAGATTATTTAAACAGAGGGAACATTATGCGTTTACTGGCAGTTATTCCAACATTAAAACATTTAGTAAGTATAGACTTACTGTCAATATAATTTATAAACCCGGACAAAAATGGTGAAAGGGAAAAAACTTTAGCAACATGGAAGACGGAAGAGATAGCGTCAGACATCCTCAAGGAGACCACTAAATTCGAGGATTGGGGTATATCACTCTCCACTCCACCAACAAAACGCTACCCTTCACCCTTTCTACCATCTATTACACCTCGAAATAGCAACTTAACAGCAAGCGCAGTCCCTTCGGTCCTGCGAGGGGCTAAAGGTGCAGATGGAGTAAAGACACAGCAAAATATGTCCCAAAAAACGAAATTTCAAAATTCACACCTATTGGGTCAAAAAGGAGAATGAACTGCAAACACATCAAAGTACTCTTCAATTAAAATTCTGTCCTGGAACATAGCAGGAGCAAAGGATATCTTTCAGGTAAAAGGAGCTCTAGATTATTGGAATAATTATGAAATCGTAGTATTGCAAGAAACCTGGTTGACAGCTCCAGTAGAGGTTCCAGGCAGGATTCTCCATTGCGTAAACGCCACACGAACGAAGCAATATGGAAGACCCAAAGGTGGTCTTGCTGTCTACATTGAAACCGAATTAAAAGTGTCCGCAGTCCAACTCCCAACTACTACATCATTTAT
This sequence comes from Calotriton arnoldi, assembly GCA_963921515.1. Taxonomy (NCBI): domain Eukaryota; kingdom Metazoa; phylum Chordata; class Amphibia; order Caudata; family Salamandridae; genus Calotriton; species Calotriton arnoldi. The sequence continues at coordinate 172,817 of CAWUFW010005373.1, read as the reverse complement.
GCAAATAATAAAAATGGAACTGGGCCCCCAATCGGGGTTTAGCACCATCATTCTAATTAATATCTATGGACATCCGAGTCAAAAGCTCAAAAAAGACATATTCAAACAACTTATTGCTACCATTGCAGAATTTCGTTTTGAGCAGCCAAACTGGGAAATCATTTTAACTGGAGACTTTAATTCAAATTTATTGCATACCATACAAGACGAAGAAAATATCATGGCAGAAAACGCTATTTGGGATGTACAAGCTCTATCCTATCCCTACCCAAAACGTAAGGACAACATAGGCCGGCAACTTATAATGGAACTGGAACACCTAGGGATGCGTACATTAAATGGGAGAGTAAAACAAGACAGACCGGCGGCATGCACATACATTGGCCCCCATTCGATTTCGACTCTGGACTACACTATAGTAACCCTTCCGCTCTTGGGGCAAATACAAAGTTTTCAGATTGTATGCACTGTGGATAGTGATCACTCGGCTCAGCAAATAGAGCTCAAATTGACATTTCAAGCTCACATCGAGGCAATGGCAGTGGAGGGGACACTATCGACAATAAACTTGAAACGCCTGCGATGGACAACCAAAACATTACCTCACATCGCTTTAAAGGCAAAGGAACTAATGTTGTCCCTTGAGTCACGAATCAACCCGACAATTGACACATGGATCACTTTTCTGGCAGGTCTTCAGTCATTAAACATAACACAGTCAAATAAAAAGTGGACAAATCACGATAGTCACCTCAGTCATGCTGCACATACCATAAGGAAACAACTGAGAAAGCCTCTTCGGAGCGCACACCACCAATGTTTCTCCTCAACAATTTGGCATCAAGTACGACAACTGAAGAAAAAATATAAAAAACAGCTTTGGATTGATAGAAAAATTCAATATAACAACTTCTGGGCAAAGCTTCTACACAATGCAAAGAAATCAAATGCTAGAGCCTTCTGGGAACAAGTAAACTTCTTGAACAGACCACTAAAAGTGATAAATACGACCTGTGTCACGGAGTCTGTGTGGGTACAACATATAACCACTACTTTTTCACTGGCAAATGCAGGCGGGTCAAACAGTACCATAATCAACTTAAAGGGGAAACAAAAAGTTCAACGCCACAGACACCCACCTTTTATTCAGAAGCAGAAATTTTAAAAGTTATCACAAAAAGTCGCCTTGATGGAGCACCGGGCCCCAACGGGGTACCTCAAGCAATATATAAACAAGATCCATCCTATTGGGCAAGTAAGATGTTTACCCTATTTCGGTTGGTAGGCTCAACTAGTCGTATCCCTGAGAGTTGGCGAGGAGCAATAATAAACCCAATACACAAAGGTGGAGACCGCACAGATCCTGCCAATTACCGTCTGATAGCGTTAATAGATGCAGAGGCCAAATATTATGCGTCGTTGCTTTTAGCAGAGCTGATAAGTTGGTCTGATTCGAACAAAAAATACCTTTCAATCAATCCGGCTTCCGTCGAGGTACAGGCACAATCACAAATGCCCTAGCAATAGGGCTAGTCGCCGATAAAAGTCTACGACAACGACAAGATCTATTTTTATGCTTCGTGGACTTTAAGGCGGCCTTTGACCGGGTGAATAGATGCAAGCTGTGGGCCAAATTGAGGCACCAGGGTCTATCGGACGCTATCTTGACATCAATAAAAGATCTTTACACAGACACCTGGATGCAGGTCAAAATCGCAGATGGACGGAGACTCACTAGAAAGATTGTCACCAACGAGGGTTTAAAGCAAGGATGTGTATTGGCCCCGCACCTGTTCAATCTATTTATGGCCGATTTAACACCACGGCTAGACAGGGTTCATTCTCATCCACCACGTTTGCATACATTACCAATGACGCATCTGTCCTATGCAGATGACGTGGTTCTCTTAAGCCACACGAGAATTAGCCTGCAAAGATCTATTCACGAGTTAGCTGAATTCGCCAAAACTAATTTGATGGAAATAAACATAAAGAAAACAAAAGTCATGATTATAACCCACAGATTCCGCACACAAAAGTCTTTTATAATAAATAATTCAAGGCTAGAAGTGGTCAACAGCTACAAGTATCTCGGGATATATCTGGATAGAAGGTTTTCTTTTACAAAGCAATACGAAGCCATACAAAAAAGGGTAATGCATTACTCTTTGCATTCTGCAACTTATCGAAAAATATAAAAGGTCCACTGTTTACTCCACTAATGGCAGTGATCAAAGCAAAGTTGCTTCCAACTATCGCTTACGGAAGCGTGGTCCATAGTGGAAACAATGCAGCAATTCTGGATAATATACAAACACGAGTGTACAAAAGAGTATTTTGTTTACCACGAGATGCCTCACCAGCCCAGGTTCGCTTGGAGTTCGGCCTGCAGGAACAGCGATTGCTTAGAAGGTACGAGGCAATTAAAATCTGGTATAAAATCTGGTTGAACCAGGGATTAGAAATCAACAAAGCACTCTGGGATGCCCTGCAAAACGATCCTAAATCGGAATATGCAAAGTATTTAGATGCCTCACTAAAAATTACAAGGACGGCCGAGCTCTGGCAAAGAAATCTACCTTGGACTTCATTTCAACTAGCCATGAAAAGAGCAGCAAAAATGCACTCGCAATTAGACGACAAATTGAGATTAAGCAAACGAGCACATGCATGGATGGTTCTACATTCCTACATTAAACCAGAGCCAGCGATATATCTGGGCCTCGCCTTCCCTGCTCATATAAAAACACAGTTTCTTCAACTGCGCATGGGAAAGTTGCCCTCCAACGCTGACCGTCCCAGCTGGGAGTTCAATGGTTCGAAAGCATGTAGTCTATGTGGGTCACCAAAACAGGATCTCGTACATTTAATATGCATCTGCCCAGTATTAGGTATCCATCGTCGCCACTTCCTGAGGAGCCACTTCAATGAGAAAGGCATCCGTACATGCAGATCAGCTATACTACAAACTCTGGACTCAAAGGACCCAAAATTAATATGTCATTTGATAAATTTCCTAATTTGTTACAAGAAACTGGTATCACAGTGAATTGGTTAAATACTGTATTGATCTTGCTCCAGCTTATCATACTTATAACACGGAAACTTGATTTTAAATCACTAAATATAAACTCTGATGATTAATTTTATCCTTAATGTGTATAAAAATGAAATAATAATAAGTGTATATTGCTTTTTAGATATTGGAATATTGTGTCGGTTTTAATTAACTATACAATAAAGAATATCCATCCATTCACTGGTGACGGCAGCCAATCACGATGTGCGCAGGACGAGTTTCCTAGGTCAGCAGCGGTCTGCCAAGCGGGCCTCACTGGTCTCTGGTGTGGCGAGCATCGGGGGCAGGTGATCATGGAAAGCGCTTGTTGGCGTTATGAGGAGCGCGCGGAGTCATGCGCGCGTGAAGGAGACAGCGGGCCCGGTCTCAGAGGGAGCTCATTCCTAATAGTTCTGCGCAAGGCCCGGCCGCCATGTTAGGGTCAGGCATGGCGCGTGGCACGGAGTAGATGCTGATTATGCAGCTGTTCGTTTCAGGCGCCTTCACACAGGACCCCGTCCCCTCCAGTAGAACAGTCAGTAGGTCTCTGACCCTGCCCCAGCCTTCACGCACCTGTCAGATCTCGTGGGGCGGTCGCTCCACACGTGGCCTGGACCGGCAAGGGTATCAGCGCTGTGCGTGGTCTCTCGGCATTTATTGTCTCTCTGCACTGGTGGCGGCCGTAGGTTGAAGAGCCGGGCTTTCCGATCACCGCATGCAGCATGAGTGGTAGGGCCTGTGATAGTCCCCCGCCTTCTCTCCCGCCGTCCACACACCTGGCGGGCTCCGCAGTGTCACTCGGTTAGCCCTGGGGCCGCTTCCGTCGTCGGTGCCGGTGAAGCCAGCGTCCCTCACATAACGTCGTGGTGGTGGCGAGGGGGCAAGCCGCCGCTCCGGTCTCGATCCGCGCTGCCGTGGAGCCGCGGCAAAAAGTGAAGCCCCTCAGCGATGGTCCGGTGCGCCCTTCCCCCATGGGGTGGGTTCCGCCATCTTGACGAGTGCTGATCTCCGGAGCTGGTCGTCCCGCAAGGTCCAGGACCGCAGAAGCGAGAATCTGAGGCGCTCAGTTTGAGCCTGGTGGAGTCAGCATGCCGGCGGTAAGTTTTCCGGCCGGAAAAACACCAGGGGTCCGCAGTTCGCCGTTCAAGAACTGAGCGTGGACCGGGAGCCGAGACAAACTACGTCGCTCGGCCATCTTGCTCGGCCACCTGCCTTGGTTTGGCTTTTGACATCGTACCAGCGCATCTTGGCCTCCTCGGCACTCCGACTGCATTCACGATGGGATGCCATTTTTCCGTCTGTATTGCCAATGACACGGTGGTGGTGACGGACAGTTGTTGTTAGTGCTCTGCCACCTCCGTGACTACGATCGGGTTTTCCTGCGGACTGTACCCAGTCTTCCTCTTCTCCTTGGCCTTCCCCGTCCCCGAGTTTCCTTGCTGGTGGTCTGTGGGGCTTGTGGGCTTCGTGTTGACCTGGGCACTCGTTCCGGGTGCATCCGTGTTGCTGCGCAGTTTGATTTGTTTATGGTGTGTTTTTCTTGTTCAGCTTTTATGGTGCATTTTCCCGCCAGACGCATGGGAATTGCAGGCCTATTGCTGGTTGTCGCTGATTTTTTTTTCGAGGTTGGCCTCATCGCAATTTTATTTGCGTTGGTGTTTCGCATTTTTTCGGCGTCGCGTTGATTTTTACGCGGTCATTTGTTGCGTTATCGTGGGACTATCGCATGGTGACGCCAGGTTGAGAATGCTACGTTAACACGGTGTTGTTTTCCTGCGATGGACTGCGATGTGCAAAGTTGCGATAAGCTAAACTTGCGGTGGTTATCACACGTTCTTGTGAATATGCCCCTATGTGTAGTGTAGGAGTGTGAGTGGAAGGGTCAGAAGTGAGTGGATTGGTGAAGAGTTAAAAGATACCTGGCTCGGCGGAAAATATAATTTTTAATGTTCCTTTGAGCTGGTATCGTTAAAAATGGGGATGAAATGGAGATACTATGCCTCAATGAGCAGTCTCTCCTGTGTCGACATGTTTCGAAGCCCTCCCCTGGCTTCTCATCAGGACCTAGAAGAGATCCCTTCTACACTCAAATGAAAAACATAAATGTGTATTTATATAAGATCTATATCAAGTGGTGCAAAAAATGATCATGCCCAGTATACTATACCCCAGTAGGTATATTTGCAGGATAGATTTTTTATACTGCCCAGATAATGCCTCATGAGCCTTCTAACACGGGAGGGAAGGGGTACCTATAGTCACACAAATATCAAGGTTACCTCCTCACCAGGACACTGCCTCGCCGCGGCTCCGTTAATATATAACCTACTGGGGTATAGTATTCTGTGCATGATCATTTTTTGCACCACTTGATATAGATCTTATATAAATACACATTTATTTTTTTCATTTGAGTGTAGAACGGATCTCTTCTAGGTCTTGATGAGAAGCCAGGGGAGGGCTTCGAAACATGTCGACACAGGAGAGACTGCTCATTGAGGCATAGTATCTCCATTTCATCCCCATTTTTAACGATACCAGCTCAAAGGAACATTAAAATTATATTTTCCGCCGAGCCAGGTATCTTTAACTCTTCACCAATCCACTCACTTCTGACCCTTCCACTCACACTCCTACATTACACATAGTTTTGTTTCCAAAATCAGTGCTCCCGCGTAGTCGTAGAACGTAGCACGCCCCGTCCCGCAGCGGGACGGGAAGACCCCTATGATGAAGCATGCCACCAAGGGTCCTTTTGGTGGGTGAGGGGTATTTAAACAAAGCTGTGTGCTTTCCACCAATACAGGAGACACACGTAATCTGGAGGAACACTTTTTTCATTTTCCCTTAAGGGTGGATCCCTTTGTTTTGTGACACATAGGAATATTGCCTGAGCTGTGCATGTACCCTTTTCCACAGGTGCAACACCACACATCCTCAACTGGAGAGTAAAGAATAACTCGCTGCCCCAACTTCTGAGGTATCTTTCGTCCCCCCCATCTGAAACTCTTAACTTGTGTGGTGATGCAATGTGACACCAGACCTTGGGCCTCAGCCGGTATCATGGGTTTAAGCACTCTGTCCTCTGTCCTCGTATGCCTCCAGCATCATGGTGTGTGCTACCTCTGTTATCTCGTCCGTGGATTGCGCTCTTTTCAGTTCTCCACTCAGATGTTGGTTCTGATGTTGACTCTACCGTCTCGCCTCTGTGGTCTGCCAGCCGTCCAGCCAGCCCCACACTTTGCTGGGGCTAGTGAAGAACCATGCTTTCCCCTCGGCCAGTACTCCCAGCTTAGCCAGGAATAGTCATCTGATGCGACCTTGTCCCACTAAACAGCCCTCTGTAGTTAAATGGCTTGATGCAGCCTGCTCACGTTCTTTAAAGAGCCTACATAAAATATTAAAGGAAATTCCAAGAGATAACAATACGGTTCCGAATTTCCGTGAGTGGTATCGAGCAGTCCTGAGGGCCAGACTAAGAAAGTTAAGAAAGGAAGCTTGGGCGAACCTGAGATCTGCAGCATTAAGAAAAGATAGCATGGAATTCTGGAGAGTCATAAATGCTCCTTTCCTGAAAGATAGAAGTGTCCCGTCTTTAGATCTCCATATCAAAGAGGGTGTTTGAGTAGACTACTTTGAAAACATTTTTGGGAAGACAGATGACTCTTTAGTCTCTCCAAATAACACATGGCCGAGAGACCAGGGTGGCAGCCTGGCCTTTGATCTAGCCGAGGTGAGGCGAGGAATGTCACAGTGTAGCTCGGACAAAGCTCCGGGACCTGATGGGGTTCTGATAGACTGTTTTTGGAACTCCCGGATCTTTGGGCGTCTCTACTAACCAACATCTTAATGCTGTATGCAAGATAGGACCCCCTGATTCATGGAAAAAAACTATAATCGTCCCCATCTTTAAGAAAGGAGAAAAGGCATTGCTGAAGAACTGTAGACCAATCTCCCTGCTAGTTGGTACTGCCAAATTGATGGGTCGACTTTTATTGAACAGTCTAGAGGAGTGGGCAGAAGAGAGGAACGTCCTCATTCAGACACAGTATGGATTTAAAAAGGGGAAAGGAACAGTAGACCAATGCTTAAACTTGAGTATGGTGATAGCCAAATATACCAAGGGAAAGAAGGCCAAATATACATGGCCTTTATGGACCTTTCCTCCTCTTTCAGTTGTGTCACCCACTTGAAACTATGGAAGGTCATGGAAAGCATGGGTATAAATAACTCCATTATTGTGTTTATCCGCCAGATGTACTCCCAGGCTACTGCCTCCGTCTGGTATGGGAAAGATGGAGAGCGCACTAGGCCATTTGAGATTCTCCATGGAGTCAGGCAGGGCTGCAGTTTGGCCCCCTTCCTATTTTCCTTATATACTAATGGGATGAAGGCAGCACTGTTAGGAGTCACAAAAGATGTTCCTCCACCCTCTTGCCTATACTCCTATATGCAGATGACGCAGTCCACCTAGCAAGAACTGGGAGGGCTTTGCAGAAACTAATTAAGAGGTACACTACATACATGCAAAGTTTAGATCGGTTGGTTGATGAGTCAAATCTTATGTTCTAGTGGCAGGTGATCGCCCAAAGAAACTTCAAACTTTCCGGGTAGATTCTAGAAGGATGGAGGTAGTGGACACATTCTCCTATTTAAGCATACTTTTTGATAGAAAACACTCTTGGAAAAATATGCTAGCTAGTAGAGCACTTCTCTTAGAGAAAAGTATGGCAGGCATCTTTTCATTTGGCAAAAGGCTGGGTACGAAATCCATCCCAGAAATTCTGAACATATATGTGGCAAAAGCAATTTCTGTAGCCACATATGGGGTTTGGGGCTTTGGGTAAACTAAGCCCCTTCAACATATGGAAGATAGTTTCCTTAAAAGGTTGTTAGCCCTACCAGGTGCCTGCTCAAATTACAACTGTCATGCAGAACTAGACGCCCCATATTTATCTGACATTGTTCACCTTGCACCGTTTTTATTGTGGCATTCTATATTGTGCCGGGGGACGGTGACTTTGAATCAGATTATATTGAGAGACTGCCTCGAGATAGATTCTGCACATAAGATAATATGGTTACAGTATGTTAAGAGTACCCTGAGTGCGCTTGGGCTAGTAGTACTATATGAAGACTTGCCCAGCTGCGCTACAATCTCCAAGGCTAGGATTAAATCCATCTTCCTACAGAAAATGGCGAATGAAAGATGGGAGACTAATAGAAAAAAATGCTCAGTGAAGCTTTATTTAAGCTCCCCTCCCAATACCCAGATTGTACACTCCTATCTAGCTACAGTCTCTAATCCCCAGCACAGGTTCATCCATGGAGATTTCGATTAAACTATATACTCTTGATGTTGGGTTATCCTAACAACGTATATTCTCAAGACAATCTGAATAGATGCCCCTGTGATGGGACATCAACACAGACTGACCTACTTATACTTCTCTTTTGCAGTTTTTATACTGTCTAAAGGAAAAGATATATAATCTCAATTTTGAAAAAAATACAACTTCAGATGATGTCGACCCGCCCTCTACTTTCTCCAAATGTTGGCCGATCCCTTGGTATGTTACTCCCTGGCCTCATTTTTGTGGGCTTTGTTGAAGAAAAGGAGAGCTCAGATAGCTGTTGTTGGGTAACTATTGCAGGAGCCACTGTGTACATAGATTTAATGACATGGCTTTTAAGAATGGTTTAGTTTCTCTCCTCATGATGATGTAAAGAGATTTAAGACGCATTTATTGATTGTATCGCTTTTATTATAATAGTATTTTAACGGTTTCAGTTTTTAATATTATGTATGCTGTCAAATGTATTTTATGTATTCTTTTGCACTTTATATGCTACGAAATTTGGCAAAATAAACATTTTTTGATTAATTGATTGAATTGAATTTTAGTGAATGCCTGGTATTGAGAGCCATAAAAAGAAACTAGTATATTATTACAGATTTTAGTCACACTATTAATCATTTGTTTGTGGCATCATACTAATTTTAGGAATTGTGGTAAGTTTAAAGGTGATATTGTATCCTGTTTCAAATGCTGACCCTTTGCTGGGATTTGATGAATCATATCTGAGTGAAAACTTTGTTTTTCATGAAGGATAAGGAAGGTGCTCCGGAATCTAAAATGAGAGCACATTTTCTATATCTTCACACTACCTTCCTCACCCATGTGAGAATTAAGTCGAGTATTCTGAGTAAAACATGTGCTTCCAACAGCAGCAGCCTGTCAGTTGATTACCGAGTGTTCTGCTTTAGCTTCCCACAGTGTTCCAATGAACAACTAGAGCGCTAACATTCTGTATTTATGACTATAGTGTGGCCATCTTATTGAAATCGAAGCTGTACTAAGGGGTTCGTTTTAACATAGAAATTTTGATTAGTGCTCTAGGAAGCTAAAATGGGGACACATTTTCTATGAGTTCTCAAGTATCTTCCTCACTTGTCTTTTAAAAAAAAAAGATATTTTTATTGCAGTTTTCAAGTAAACTATTTTACATAGACAAACAAAAGAAAGAAAGGCAGGTGTGTGTAGTCAAGACAATATTTGCCGACTTATGTGCCAAGCATGCCTTTAACGAGACAAACAATGAGGTAAAGGATACAGAAAGTATAAAATCGGAGCATCAAATTAGAACTGCTGCAACCACTCTTGTTCAGTGCCGGGCCGGGGGTGTGACATCGATGACAGGATCCTGAGTAAGGCCACAGTGATCCTCTGCCACACCTAACTCAGGCATGCTTCAAACAGGTAACCTCCCCTGCTTGAACATCAGCAGTAGTGGCAGGGGACTGTAGCGCCACACCTGCTTCCTGTGAAAGCACTGCAGAGTCCAATAGTTCAGGCAAGAACCTCCCCTGAGCATCCAGCTTTGGTCAAGCCACCAGTATTGCATCCCAAGAAGGCAAAATCCAGACCATACGCACTCCCCTGGCCTCTTCCCGCCGAAGCACCTCCCTCTCGCAATCAGCTTGTCTAGCCAACTCCTTCCCCCATTTACCTAGGTTGACCATTGGGGTGTTTCAAGCTCATTGTCAATTGCCGTCAGGCAAGTACTAGCACCAAATCCGTAAACCTGTCATTTGCCTTCCGGGCCTCACTTCAAGCATGTAAATCTAGTAAACACAGCTGCAGCGAGCAGTCAAATTGTCTGTCAGTGGCTCAACAACTTGCAGTACGGAGGCCCAGTACGGAACCAGCACTGGGCAAGTCCATACCATATGGAAGAACCCCGCCTCAGTCACATGACAGCGAGGACACTCTGACGAAGCCCTAGGGAACATGGTATGAAGATGTTGAGGGGTGTGTAGTGTTGTTCACTACCATTTCGGCAGTAGGGGCGATGGTGTGTTAACCCCGCCGGTGTCCCAAAGTTGGTTCACACAGCAGCAAATAAAAGGCATCAGGCACGGCTGCCAGGCAGTTGTGCGCCTGACACCAACTAAGCAACTACGTGTCTGGTGTGTTTGTTCAAGTGCTGCGCACACTGCGAGCTGCCAGGCCCCATGCTCCGGGCCTGACCAAGGTTTCAGTAAACAGCATTACATTGGCAAAAATGCCGGAGCCCAACCTGCATCCTCTTCCATCACCAGAACAGCATCGCCATTGCCTTCTTCCCCGCGATGGCCGCCCGGGAATCACCTACTCCTGTGGTGCTCGTGCCACACTACTCTGGGTAGCATACGCGAGGCCCAGGCACACCACAGCCTGGGAAACCATGTGCATGCACCTGCTGTTTGGCCTGCAGTGAGCACCCCAGGTTGCCAGGCCTCACTGTCAGCTCCCCTGCATGCTCCCAAGGTCATGAGTCGCAGCAGCCCAAGCCAATCCCCAGCCTGGGGGCAGCGGTAGGCCTCCTGCAAACATGAGGTGGGTGCATTACTGCCTTTGATGACCTGATACTAAGGTACATGGGGAAGCTCTGCGATAAATAAGTTCCCCTTCAGGCACCATTTTCGCCGCAACTACGTAGGGCTTCATCTGCCAGGCCTGCCGTTTGAGCCTGTTAGGCCACATAGACTGCGCTCTGTCCCTCGGCCAGGCGGCCCTCATCATAAGCGCCAAAGTGGAGAGATTGGGTGGAATGCCTCCAGTTCTACTTTGAAGGTGCTGAAATAGCAGAGGAACATCGCTGCACCCTCCTGCTACACTATGGAGGCAAAGACATCCACAAAGTGTATAAAACCACCACGGAGGAGATGTCCAAAACATACGCTACACTCGTCACAGCTCTAAATATGCACTTTGAGCCAATGGCGAACAGAGACTTCGAGAGATTCATTTTTAGACCAGTGCACCAAGAACCTGAAGAGTCACTCAACGTTTTCCATGGGAGACTCACAGAACTTGCAAGCACCTGCGGATTCCAAGATGTACAAGAGGAAATCAGAGGCCAGATTATTCTAGGCTGTGCGTCATCCAAGTTGAGATAAGCCATGCTTCAAGAGTCAGGTAAATCACTAAGGGACATCCTTACAATAGGCAGATCAAAAGAACTATCACAGGCTTGCGCGTCCCAAATGGAAGCCGCTCACCACAGAGTGAACAAGGCAGAACTGGTCAACACAGTCTAACCGTGACGCAGTATCGAGCCTCCGAAGAAACCACCTGATGCTCGAAAGACATGGATATTGAGGAGGACAACTTCACAGACCAAATGACTGTCACGCCAAAGGCCGAAAAATGCATGGCCCGTGGCAAGTACAATCATTATGCCAAAGTTTGCAGGTCATCCAAATGAAAACCCTCGAAAGAAACCGTTCACACTGTTGCCTAAGCCACGAGTGGGCCAGAGGATATGGATGATGATGATGACGACCTCTCTGAATACACAGTGCATAGTGCCAACTCCAGGTGGGCCAGCACACAGTCACCACCAGAGTTAGTGTTTTAGCGTATGGTCAGACGCAGCCACTGCTCATGCTATGGCGCTTCACGTTGTCAGTGTCTCACAGAGTTGTGAGTGTCAACACCACCATCTACGTGTCAGATGAAGGTCATGGCATGGTAGTGAGCAGCCCCACCACTGAAACACTGAACCTAATCTCATTTGCGTTTGGTGTGCAAGTAGAACTGTCAAATATACTAGCTGAGTGCAAGAGTGTATTCAAAGGAATTGGCTGTCTGAAACACAAAGTTGTGCAGCTACACAACTCTATACAGCCAGTGGTGCTGAGACATCTGCGCGTCACATTCCACCTCAGTCCCAAGGTGGAGGAGAAGTAGAACAAATTAGTGTGCGCCGGGATCATCGAGAAAGTCAATGGTCCCACACCGTGGGTATCACCAATTGTAGTAGCGAAGAATCAAAAACCGCCCAAAGAAGTCTGCATCTGCATGGACATGCGGCTCCCAAATGTTGCAATTAAGCAAGAATGCCATTTGACCCCCACCATTGACATCATAGGGGAGCTCAACGGAGTACAGTGGTTTTCCAAAATAGATCTGCGCTCTTGAGTACCACCAGCTGCTCCTACACCCCGAATCCTGGTACATAACCATGTTTTCCACCCACGTGAGCCTCCACGCTACCCGCGACTCAACTTTGGAATATCAAGCTCTGCTGAGATATTCCATAATACCATCCAAGAACTGCTAACGGGGCTACCTGGCATCGTCAACATCAGTGGCAAAATCCTGATATTTGCCAAATCTTTGAGAGAACATCATAAGTGTTTGCAAGGGGTGCTCCAAACAATCCGCTACTCGGGACTCATGCTCCACTGACAGAAGTGCGAATTCTTGAAGCAACAGATCAGCTTTTTTGGCTACACCTTCTCAGTGGATGGGGTAGCTCCGGATCCTGAGAAAGTGAGAGACGTTCAGCAGGCCCCAGCCCCAACCAATGTGTCAGAAGTGAGGAGTTAATTATGAATGGTGAACTGCTATGGGCGGTTCATACCCGACCTCATAAGCCTCACACAGCCCCTCTGAGATCTGACGTAAGCCGCAACCCCATGAAGAAGCAATCCAACAGACAAAGAAGGCCCCCTCAGCAGACACCACGCTATCATACTTTGACCCATCGAAGCCAACCACCATTGCAGTTGATGCCAGCCCGAAAGGACTAGGAGCTGTCCTCACACAACAGCTGTACCAGGGAGACTGGGCCCCTGTGGCATATCCCAGTTGGTCACTCACCGGAGCAAAGGTATTCGCAGATTGAAAGGGAGGCCATAGCCAACCACTGGGCCTGCCGGCATTTTAATTTATACATCTGTGACCATCTCTTCATGGTAACCACTGACCACAAGCCTCCCGTACCCCTGTTCCAAGGCTCGGCATCCAAACCCCCACCTCGCATAGACAAGTTGATGCTCCAGTTGCAGGAGTACGACTGCTGAGTGGAGTACCGACCAGGTGCCAACAATCCAGTGAACTATCTGTCCTGACAACAACGTGCTGCCACCCTCAAGGAAGCAGAGGACATGAAGATGGAAGAATTTGTCAGATATGTTAGGGACAGATCAAGACCATTACCCCTATCCCTCAACGTCATCTGCACCGTAACGGAAGTTGACAAATGTTTACAACTGGCCATCGCTGCAATCCAGTCAGGGAGGTGGCACTTGCTCAAAGAACATCAATCCCACAGAACCCCCGAGGCGAAGAAGACTCTAGACTCACTGGTCAACATGCGACACAAACTCATGACCAGCGCAAGTGGGTGTTTGTTATGAGAACCCCGCCTGATAATCCCCACCAGTCTGACAGAGCAAGCTGTGCAGCTCGCCCACCATGGCCACCAAGGCATGATAAAAAATAAGAACCACCTCAGGACAAAAGTCTGGTTCCCACTGATGGACGAGATGGTGGAAGCTACTATGAGGTAGTGCCCATGGTGCCAAGTCTCAGGTCTCCCTAAGGCACCATCCCCGGTACTCACTGAATCAAGTCCCCAGCAGCCCTGGGAATACACCAGCCTGGACTTTGGGTGCCTCCCTGATGGTACTACACCCTCGTTCTGATCGACAGCTATACCAAGTACCCAGAGATAGAGTTGGTGGGTTCCCAAGCTGCATCCAAGATCATCTCCAAGATAGAGAAAATGATAGCCACCCATGGGCTCATGAAAGAAATCAAAACTTACAAGGGACCACCATTTCAGGGTCATTAGTTTGCAGACTACCTAGTCATAGGGTATCCATCATTGAAAACTGACCATGCTGGCCCCAAGCCAATGAGGACGTTATGCATTTTATGCAGACCCTTAAAGTAATACACATAACCCACGCCAATCAACAGCCGATGGAAAGAGCCATCTATGCATTCCTAAGGGAGTATCGACAGACGCCCCATTCCACCACAGGGCAAGCGCCTGGACACGCGAACATGGGGCGTGTGGTGACTGACACAATCCCACATCACCCGACATGTGCTCCGCGCCCCATCGACGACACAAGAACTTTTCAAAAGAGAAGCAGCACCAATAACAGGGCAAGTGCAGCTCGGAGAGCTTGCCAGTCCAACATTTGCCCCAGAGATACTCTGTTTGTTAAAGACTGGCATCCAGGGAACAAATTTAGACTGCCATTTGAGCACCATCCCTGGATTGTCACGCGACGAAGAGGCACCATGATCACAGCCAGGCAAGATGACGAGGAGATCACCCGAAACATCTCATTCTTCAAGATGGTGAGAGGAAACTTTAATGATACTCAAGCAATCCCCATGTCTGCCGACCCTATACCTGAAGGTGATACTCCCATGCTGTTATCACCCAACGCACCAGTCCGTGGTGATAACCCCGGAGATTCCAGTCCAACAAGACCATCCTCAGCCACACACTCTGGGCCCCCGGATGAAGCTCAAATGACTAGCTCGTCTTAAAAAAGACTCAGGCGACCGTAGTGATCGCGAGGTACCACTTGCGAAGCAATCCGGCGCCATCCACCAGACTCCTACTGAATGCAGATACAAGCATTTCATTTTTAAATTCTCCAAGTTCGGACTCTTTAAAGGACAGGGCTCGGCCTGACTGATGTGTTTGTTTATCAGGGGTGGGGCCAATCCTGATGATTGGCAATGACATCAGGGTGAGGTCCAGTGCGCATGTGGGGTTGGACAGGGTTCTGACTGTGTCCAACCCGACATGCGCATCTTGGACCTCTCAAATACTCTCTTGTTTAGGTAGTCTTGCCCCCAGGCTCCTTTGGAGCGCTTGGTTCACCTGCTCACACCAATCCTGACATTGCTCTCATGCTTCTTCTACTTGAAGTTGCATGAGAGTAAACTCTGAATTGGTTGTGGTGAGGTTAGCCTGTCCCCGTAGTCCAGCGCTTGGAGGCAATGTGGGGGGCTGGATGGTTAAAGAACATAACCAATCACAGTGTAGCTTTATTATCAAGCCACACAGTGATTGGTTATGTTTCTTTAAGAGTGACGCAATGGTTTCCTCTCATGCTCAGCACCAGTGACTGCGTTATGCATGCTGGGAGTGGATGATAGCAATCGCATTTTGTCACGGGTCCACTGTGCTGTAAGCGGGTTGTGCGTTAACGATATTGTAGAAAAGAGGAATTTCTCTTTGCAGAAGGGGAGCAAATATAAAGCCTGCCAGCTCTGAGGTGAGACGACTTTGAAATACTGCTCAGCTAGTTGAGTGCAGTAAATGACTATCATACAGTGTTTATGAAGAGGTGTTCAGGTGTAGAGAGCAAGAGAGAGATTGGAGCACAAGAGATAGAGAGAAATAAAACACTTTTTCAGATCTGGAAGGAAAGGTATCCAGATTTGCAGTAAATGCTCCGGTTTGGTGGCTCCTTTAGCTTCCGCAAGTTGCTTTTGTGTCAAGGGAATTATATCCACTCTTCTCTGACCGTGACAGACAGGCCTGAGAATACACTCTGCCGCAAGGACACCGACGCCTCACATGACTAAGCTTGCTTGCTTAATGGGTTGAGTCAATAAGGCCTGGAGTGCGATTGTCTTTTTTCACCTTCCATTGGTGTTTAATGCTGTCTAGTCAGCTACTGTTGAGCCCCGAGATGTGCTTCACTTGGTGCAGTGTTTGGCTAAACTCTTTTGTTTGGTGCTGGGACATCAGCTCTTTGCCCAGTGGAGCTGTGAGTTCTGAACTATATGGATCCTGAACTATATGGATCCCTAATTGACGGGTTTTCCTTGGGGTTATGTTGTTGAAAACATCCAATCTGTGTTAGCCAGGGGCAGCAAGTCCCTTGTGATATATTGCCACAGATTATGTTATGAATGCTTGAGCAGACCGCTAGATTGTTTATTTAGCTTCATGGCACTCTCAGCAGCCCCGAGTCTGCAATTCTAGTCGAGTCCAAATTTTTTCGCTGACCAGAATTATGATGGCTGCTATTGGTTTACTTTTGTCTGACTGTGAAGGCATCTTTTGAGCCTTTTGTTGTAACAACTCATCGAAGGTACCACATTTAAGCGACGTGTGACAGTATATATAAGCTGTGCTGTTTATCAAAGGTTGGGCTGTGGAAACCCATGTTGCAAAGGCAAACTCAAAGCTGAATCCATTGACTGCATTGACACCTGGCACTGATGGTGCCACATTCACTTACACCAGGTGTGCGCAGATTGGTGAACTGTTCCTCTCCCCTGATTAAGGCTTTAAACTAGTCAACTTCAAGAAGACACGTGGACCACTTCCATGGAGACAGGACAATCGCATCCGAGTCACCACAACTACTCTATATATGCCATATATGTCCGATTGCTATTCTTTCACAACGCCTCATCCTCCGCATCCTATTCACTGTGCTCTTTAAAGTGGCCGAAAAATGGAGAAACTGCTTAGAAATTAGAAAGTGGCGAGCAGGCAGGAGGCACACAATGTAAAACAGCATAAAAGCGGCTGTCTTCTAAAGCAGGCCCTTGTCACAGCTCACATAGTCTGCTGGTGACATTCAGGTGTGTGTGGATCGTCAAGCACAACTGTGTAAGTGTGCACCTGCCCCACCCCTTTGCTGGATTCCACCAGGGTTCGTCCTCCACACTGGATTCATGAATATCAGTGGTGTTTGTCCCTCCTGCTTGGTGGGGGTACTCGGGCACACTGGTCCACTTGTCCTGGAGAGTGCAGGCTCGTTTGATGAGTGGATGGGGCTAATGGGGTACTCGGCCTGCATATTACCCATTCCTGCTCTGCTCTCTCTCTTTGTCTCCTACTCCGACCCTGCACTCTTCTTTTGTTTCGCCAATGTTACCAGCTGTTCTGCCCCGTCTCACCCTTTATTTCTCCTCCCTTCCCTTTGCAGACCATATTGCCCACTCCTGTCCCTCCTCTACCCCTGTTTCCCTCTTCCCCTTTGCCGCTTCTCCACTTTGCTCTCTCCCCGCAGGTCTCCCTGCTCCTCTCCCCATCTCGGTTTCTCTCTCTCACTCTTTCCTATTCCCTCACTGCTCTTCTGCCTTTGTGTGCTTACCTCTCCTCCACTGCGCCATTCTTCCTCTCGTCTCTCCCGTCTTCTCACTGTCAGCCTCCACTCTCCTGCAAAGTCCACTCTTCAATTTCTTCTACCTCCCCCACAGCACTACCTGCCACCATCTCTGCTCTCCCCAGTCTGCAGGTCGCACCGTGCCCACCCTGGCTCATCTCTGTTCGTCATGCATCTCTTACTCACTGCCGCCCTGTCTTACTGTGCAGTTGTGACAAAAATGAGTAATGCTACATATATTCCAACTCTGTGTGATCAGCTTCTCAATACAGGTTCTTTGCATTCTGGGACTCCTAGTCCTTGTTTCATATAAGGGGATTACAAAAACACCAAGTTCCAGAATGCAATTTAAAAACCTAGACTGGAACAGCTAGCCTCATATAAACCCTAGAAACTTGACAGGGCTGACCTGGGGAATGGGCTTGGTCTTTCATCCCATGACTTTCAAATTTCACTAGTCACCACTTGGTTTTTCCACTAAGCATCATATTCTACATTAGCCTTAAATGGCAAGTTCAACAATTGAAATATCTTGGAATATAGTTAAAACAGAGGTCTTCAAACCTTTTTACTCTGAGCCCTCCCTAAACAAAATGTTTTGAGGTCGGACCCCCCTCCAAAACTTTATGGCAAGGTTTGGGGAGCGGGAGGGACATGGCTGCGTGCAGGGAGCGGGACTTATGAGATGATTTCAGGAATACTTTTTCTATAGCTTATGAACCACACTAAATATGAGACTTATAAAACAGCAAATGTATCAAACAAAAACCGATATTATCCCAAACAAACTGCTCCCCATAATTGGGTTGTTGTGAGCCCCTCACACTCTTTGACCCCAATGCAACTATACCTGCTGCACTAATGATAACGCGATACCAAAGGGGATGATGGACGGAGCGTTACAGCAAATCAAACACTCACCCCCAGTCAACTGATCTGGGTTTAATCCATCATTCTTTAGCTCACTCCACCACACCAGTTCAGACATGGCCATATGCAAATCAGTCTGACCCTGTGCCTCATGGGAACAGTCCAGCCCGAACTGCCAAGCCATGTCTTCCCTGGACCGGAAACAAGCATCCTGGGACCGGTTTCGGGTTCAAAACCCTCATCAGCCAGGCTATCTTGAATCCAGTGGCAAAGTGAGCAAGGGACCCACGTCTGGGCATACCCTGCCAACTTAGGGCGAACAAAGCGATACCAAAGGGGATGATGGACGGAGCGTTAGAGCAAATCAAACACTCACCCCCAGTCAACTGATCTGGGTTTAATCCATCATCATTCTTTAGCTCACTCCACCACCCCAGTTCAGACATGGCCATATGCAAATCAGTCTGACCCTGTGCCTCATGGGAACAGTCCAGCCCGAACTGCCAAGCCATGTCTTCCATGGACCGGAAACAAGCATCCTGGGACCGGTTTCGGGTTCAAAACCCTCATCAGCCAGGCTATCTTGAATCCAGTGGCAAAGTGAGCAAGGGACCCACGTCTGGGCATACCCTGCCAACTTAGGGCGAACAAAGCGATACCAAAGGGGATGATGGACGGAGCGTTAGAGCAAATGAAACACTCACCCCCAGTCAACTGATCTGGGTTTAATCCATCATCATTCTTTAGCTCACTCCACCACCCCAGTTCAGACATGGCCATATGCAAATCAGTCTGACCCTGTGCCTCATGGGAACAGTCCAGCCCGAACTGCCAAGCCATGTCTTCCCTGGACCGGAAACAAGCATCCTGGGACCGGTTTCGGGTTCAAAACCCTCATCAGCCAGGCTATCTTGAATCCAGTGGCAAAGTGAGCAAGGGACCCACGTCTGGGCATACCCTGCCAACTTAGGGCGAACAAAGTGATACCAAAGGGGATGATGGACGGAGCGTTAGAGCAAATCAAACACTCACCCCCAGTCAACTGATCTGGGTTTAATCCATCATTCTTTAGCTCACTCCACCACCCCAGTTCAGACATGGCCATATGCAAATCAATCTGACCCTGTGCCTCATGGGAACAGTCCAGCCCGAACTGCCAAGCCATGTCTTCCCTGGACCGGAAACAAGCATCCTGGGACCGGTTTCGGGTTCAAAACCCTCATCAGCCATGCTATCTTGAATCCAGTGGCAAAGTGAGCAAGGGACCCACGTCTGGGCATACCCTGCCAACTTAGGGCGAACAAAGCGATACCAAAGGGGATGATGGACGGAGCGTTAGAGCAAATCAAACACTCACCCCCAGTCAACTGATCTGGGTTTAATCCATCATCATTCTTTAGCTCACTCCACCACCCCAGTTCAGACATGGCCATATGCAAATCAGTCTGACCCTGTGCCTCATGGGAACAGTCCAGCCCGAACTGCCAAGCCATGTCTTCCCTGGACCGGAAACAAGCATCCTGGGACCGGTTTCGGGTTCAAAACCCTCATCAGCCAGGCTATCTTGAATCCAGTGGCAAAGTGAGCAAGGGACCCACGTCTGGGCATACCCTGCCAACTTAGGGCGAACAAAGCGATACCAAAGGGGATGATGGACGGAGCGTTAGAGCAAATCAAACACTCACCCCCAGTCAACTGATCTGGGTTTAATCCATCATCATTCTTTAGCTCACTCCACCACCCCAGTTCAAACATGATTCAAGATACACACTTGGCAGCAGTACCAGCTTCACTAATGCATGTCCCTTTTAAAAAAAGCACTTATATTGTCTCCTTCTTTGGGGTATCTCTCTGAAGAAGCTGTCTCTGGCCTTTTGTAAACACAAAAATGAGACCTCATACAGTGCTCCCTATTCTGGGCCTTTGACAATATCTATGAATCGCGCTCCTTTCCTCTGTCTCCTAGACCCTTACTGTGAGGCCCCAGGGATCAAGAGGATTAGGGCTCTGCATCTGAATGCAACCCTGCTGGCCTTCTACCCCATGGACTCAGCTTTCATAATGCCCCTGAATGTTTAATACTGACTTTGAGATGCCTCTGCCTGAAATCGAAGGGTGTGGTGGTAGTGCAGAAAGTTGAAAAAGAAACCAGCCTTCTTACCAGCCATTAATTGATTGAGTCACTTAAAGCCAGGGCCACTGGAATTATGAGTTTCTGCAGCAGCAGCGTTTTCCACATAATTATCAGTTTACTGCATTTGCTACATAATCTGCAGATTTCAACAAAAAAAACTTGATTCTAGCTCAAACGGAAAAAACATTACTTAAAGCGTGACAAAGTGTTCCGGAGCAGTGGAAGGCCCTTTGCAAAGATTGACTGGTAATCTTGTAGTTGCTTACTGCTGTATTTGGGGGTTAAACTGGTACTAATGAGGTGAAATATTTCCCCTGACAGCGTTACCTTGAGTTAAAATGACAAAATAATGAAGTAATGCTAACCACAAAATGTGGCGCATTGTGCTGCATAATTTACCTTTTCTTGCTGCATAATTTAGTCAAACCTGTCGTATAATGTTGTCCTCTTCTGCTGAATAATTCCAGTGGCTCTGCTTAAAGCTTCATGGTGGCAAAGATCTATTCTTTTTGAGATGTAATGTAAGGGTGTTATCAGCTGAGATCTGGAATAGTGGAGACACTTACAAAAATGTCTGCATTAGATACAGTTTGATTACTTAGTACAATAAAGTATATTTTGTAAGAACTTGTTTTATCTCAATCACTGCATCATTTTACAGCAGCCTAGCTTAGAGTAAGTAAATACTGTTTTAAAATAATGACTTACATATTCACAGTGATTTCTGCCACAGGCTGGGACCTCATAGCACTGTAAACAGGTCCATTGGAATTATGCGGCAGGAGAAGGCCAAATTCTCCAGCATAATTGACTAAATTCTGCAGCAGGCAAGGGCGAATTATGCTGCCTAATGCTGCATATTTTGTGAAAGCATTACTGCATTATTTTGCTATTTTTACACTTAACACTGTCCTGGCCTTTATTGCCGCTCATAAGTACCACATTAACACCCACATATAGCAATAAGCAACAGAAAGGTGACCAGTCAACCTTCAGAAAGGGCCTTCCACTGCGAGGTAACATGTGTTGCTGCATTTCTAGTAACTTTTGAACCGTTTGAGCCAGAAACAAGTTTTTTTTTAATCTGCAAATTATGCAGCAGATGATGGCTTATGTGGCAAATGCGGGAAATCCATAACTATGTGCTGTGAGTGCAGGGTGAGCGTGAAAGTGAAGGGTGAGAATGAGGAGTGAGTTGTCTGAATGCAGGGTGCATTTTCAGACACTTGAAGTAAATCAGCATGTTATTGACGGGGGCGTAGGGTTTCAGATATAAGTTAAACTATTGCTATGATGGCATTAATCAGGGATCGAGGGTGAATGAAATAAATAATGTGCTGATCCTTCCAGTCTTATGATTAGGATTGCCAGCTCATTATTTTGATGTCGCAGACGGTACAAAAATAAACAGTCACCTAAAGCCCTATTTTCAGCACTTAACTGTGCGTACTTCGAACAGCAAATATAAATAGAAAGCACTTTTAATTGTGTTCTAGGGTGGCCTGAATGATTCATGACTGATAATTAAAGGGAACAGACAGAAAAGTCACATTACAAATGAATAAATACTTTTTTATTTATAACCCTATTTAGTGTCAAGACAAGGTCTTTGCAGGCTCTTTAAACATACATGGCTGGCACTTTTTCTATTGGCAACCCTGTTCCTTTTCATGAAATGCATTTTCACACTACAGCAGTAAATGTAAAATACAAATGTAAGGAATAGGCAGAGTGGGGGCCCAGGGGTACTGGAAACATGAAGAAAACTAAGCTTCTGTATCCAGTTTACAAAGGAATGCAACTGGTCTTTAAAGACCTGTGAAAAACTCGGGCGTGCCGGAGATAAGACTCCAGACACTGCCCAGCCGAGCCCACAGCAGCACACTCACTGACCTCTGGCCCCACGTAAATGAAGACAGCCTGGAAATGCAGCAAATAAACATCGCCGCACTTCCAGGCCATCTTCATTTACATGTACTTGCAGAGGCCTTTGCGCCCCCCTGGGAACCCATCCATGCCCCCCCAGGGGGGCGCGCCCCACAGTTTGAAGACCTCTGAGTTAAAAGAAAACCTTGAAGAATTACTGATACACATTAAGAATACAGTTTGTACTAAAATTAAGAACGCAACAGAATCATGATCACCTAAGTATATAACCTGGTGTGGGGTAGAATGAAATGTATGAAAATTATGATTTCACACCAAGTGAATTTCATTACAAGCATGGTCCCACTTTAACTCGCCATTTAAATGTTTATAAATATAAGCTTATACCAGATTTTATCTGGAGAAATAAAAAAGCCAGAATCTATCTTGCCAAACTCAAAATAAATATAATAGGAGGAGGGCTCAGGCTACTGAATTGCCGCACTTATCAAACTGCCTTCTTAGTGAGACCATCCTGGTGGATGCAACCAGATAAAATTATACAACATGCTTTAGCTGTAATCGAAGCTGACATATTAAAACCTCTCTTTATCAGTACTTTAATGCTAAACAACATTAAAGTCTCCCATTCATACAACAATTAAAAGATACTATAGCCGCCTTAAATACTCTGGACAAGAAATTTCAAAATAAATTACTGGGACCTGAACTACCCTCACTATGGTTTAACCCACAAATCATAATAGATTGGAAGAATATCTTTTGGGCAAGTTGTGCAGACAAACAAATATTTCATATTAAAAATCATGGCTCCACACAGAACCTGCTCTCCTTCGCCATGCTACAACAAAAGTTTAAGATACGAGACATTGACTTTTATAACTTCCTGAAGCCTACAGGAGCCATAAGAAACTCCGAAAACCACCCACTCTCAATATTATCAAATTCCTTGAGAAGATTTCAAAGCAGAACCACATAGGTGCTAAAATCTATAAATTCCTGGAGAAAAGTAATGATAAAAGCAACATCTATATTGAAAAGAAATTGGGAAATTCATGCTCCATAAAAAAAAATACAACCAACATCTAAAAAGGGTGGAGAAACATTTAAGGCTTTTCCATTACGCACAACATATTGTAATTTTTCTACCAGTGTAAATTCTGGACCCTATATAGATGCTTTCGGACCACCGAAAGCTATTCAAATTAGACCTCTCAAAGTCAGTACCATTTAATTCTAACAACGCTACGGATACATTTATACTGATACATCTTGAAATAAAAATAACATTTGAGCAACCTAGGGTACGCTAACAGAGCCAATTGGAGAACACTTACTCCGGTCTTACTTTAAAAAATGATTTTGATGGTGTTTGTTTTTCTTTCAGGTTGCTGGTCATAAGAAGACTAATAACGTATGAAAGACTATACAATAGAATTGTGCACTGCAGTGCATGAGTTATATATGGAAAATGCTTTTCCAAATTATAGAGCTAAAAGAAGGCCTAATGGCAATGAGTTCAAGATTGTACTAATTTCCAGAATCTGGACTCTTATCAAATAATACTTAACATAACCCAGCACCAGAAATCAGAACAATCCCTGAATAAGCCCTCAAATATTTTAGCTTTGAATATGGCACCTATCAGTTGAATGTGTATTCTACAAACTAGCCAACAAATCTTTAAAACAATGAGTGTTGTCACAATGTAGGAGGTTAATTTAAAACCGTGTTGTCTACTACTACAAAGCCGAATTTTTTTTTTTTTGTTAAGAGGTTGACTGAATTTGTTTCTTCTGTATGCCTTTGTTCATCTAGTGTGAACAACTTAACGGGTCTAACAGACAGTGCATGAAAGCTATGGAAATAAGTCCCATACATGTCATTAGTGCCAAAATGTTGGAAGATTTATTATACTGCAGCTCATAAATGCTTTCAATTGAATTTTGTCCTGTACTCTAGCTACTGAAGAAGTGATTTGTACAGACATTAAGCTCTTTTCAGAGCATTCATAATTGTGAGAGGTGTCATAGGTGAATCACAGAGGTGAAGTAATTTGCCTATTAAAGAATGTGATCAAGGTGGAACCATTAAACCGCTTTTCCTTGTTGAAGTTTATTACAGCTAAAGTAGTGGTGTAGTTTTTCCTGAATAGCCATGAAGGCAGAATCATTCACACATTTATTATATTGATCTTTCAGACTAAATCAAACATATCCCTTGCAGGTATGTACATAGTGTTTTTCCACCTACTTCCACTTTAAATTTTCAAAGATGTGGGAACTAAAGCATGTGGAGATTAAATAATTTGCTTTGCATCACACAATGTGATCAAATAGAAAGCTGGAAATATATCCCAGGTTTCTCTATTGTAAATTGTTAATTTCCTCATTAGACAAAACATTCTCCCTACTGTAGCCCATGTTATAGTGATTCCCACCGTGAAAATTCAACATGATAAAAACATAGAAATCTTTATTTCCTTACACATCACTTTGAGCATATTGTATCTAGCCCAGTTATTTATAAAGAGATTCATCTTTGGCAGATGAAGTTTGTTTTAAGAATGATTTCTTGCATGCCTGAGCCTGTTACCTAGCTATTAACAACAAATGTTCTGTGATACAACAGCTGCATGTTTTATAGCCAGGTCAAGAATGTCAGAAAAGTCTCTTACTGATCTACACTCTCAGGCAGTTACTGATTGATATGGAAGTATCGAGTGTTACAAATGAATGAACTAGCAGTTACATTTCCCCAAAATAATGAATAATCTAGAGAATGTGTCCAATAAATGAGCATACCTCTAGTATTTTACATTCATTCTACAAGGATTGTATCTGCATTGAGCCTTTTCTGCAGTGTACGCATTCTTGTTCTGATTATACTTCTAGTTGACGTTGATTCAACCTATCGTCTATTCACAAAGGTGCCTGTTAATTCTATGCATTTTTATGAGGCGAAAACTGGCCCAGAAGTCTTAAAATGGACCATTTGTGAAGATGGGTTGTCTCTCACAAGCAGCAGCTTGGCTTGAGGGTACCCTCAGAAGCTTTGATCTCAAGTGCATGCAAGCTGAATGGAATGTGCAGGAGCTGACCTGTTGGAAGTCATGCACAGGCAGGGCACTGTCATGAGCCCTGGAAATCCTCTATGCCCACAATGATCACAGGAAAAGCCAGGGATAGTGAGGAAGCAGTCCTACCCTAAACAGTCGACCACTCTAT
The DNA here is from genome assembly GCA_963921515.1 of Calotriton arnoldi. Taxonomy (NCBI): domain Eukaryota; kingdom Metazoa; phylum Chordata; class Amphibia; order Caudata; family Salamandridae; genus Calotriton; species Calotriton arnoldi. The sequence goes on along the minus strand of CAWUFW010005373.1, from coordinate 147,213 downwards.
GCCCTGTGTTATGAGCAGCAGAAAACTCATCAGGCTCTGGATGGAGCTAAATATACCAAGCAAGTATTAATGAGTGGGAGCGCCAAGATGGTGAGGGGTTTGTAGGTAAGCTTTATGGCAACTTTTGGGAAATAAATTACTGGAGTCACTCGAATATAGGAGAAGGTGCCCTGGTCTACGGTTTACAACACTGTACTCTTACCCCCGTGACCTCTCTGCTAGCCTCCCATTCCAGCACTGCTTTTCCAAACTGTACCTACCTAAATCCCCAGCAACCATTCCTTCTCAAGATATTACTAGAAAATATCCATAGGAACATGTATCAGGGAGCTCAGCACCATTGTTGCTGAAGCACTACAATGGAATGGGAAAGCAAGCCAATATGGATCGGGAGAACCTAACTGGTATTTTTCTCTGTCTGTTGCCTGCCTCTCTCTAAACAGGGACTCCTCCTTTTGCTGGGCTTGCCTCCTACACCACTTCCAATGAGCATGTGGAGCCTGATTGGAGAAATGCAAACTATAGGCGCTACAAAGGGTGACCATAAGAGTTGCCTCATGACCAGTTTTATATCCGCATGACCTGTATTTTAATGTCCCTGCTGGTGCAAAAATTAGGAAAATCACCTATTGCCATTTTCCCCCCTCATCAGTACATACTTTAAGCAGTAAATACAAGATGAAAGTACTATCTGATAGAGACATCTAGCTGCATGTTCCTTACCTTTGAATTTTGCAGGCGTCAGACTGGAACCGGAAGTTTTCCTCGAGCAATACCCTTTCGTGCTGGTAGGTGGCATAGTCATCGTCGTCTCCGCTGTTGTGACGTCTGTGTCACCTATATAAGTGCCAGTTAGCGCAGATCCGTGAAGAGAGCTACCCTTTGTAACTTTTTGAAAGGCTTTTTCGACTTTTTGTTGACGATTTTTTGGTGTGTAGAATGTCCAAGAAGGTTTCCATATTCAAGCCATGTTGTGCATGTCACCGCACCATGTCAGCAATGTATCCACACCTGGTGTGCCTTTGGTGCCTGAAGCATTACCACGATTCGAAGTCGTGCTCTGACTGCCGGGTTATGGCTCCGAAAGCTTTGAGGGAGTGGTCCCCGAAGCTACTTGCAGCCCTAGCTCGGCACCGCGTCGTTCACCCCGGAGGTCTCGTTCTTGGTCACGGTCGAGAGGAAGGTCCGGGCACTGCTTCGGGAGCCCTAAGTCTTCGTCCTCCCACTTGAAGTCTTCAAGTCGGTCAGGTAAGAAGCACAAGAAGTTGAAGCATGCTTCAACTTCTCCACGTCATCTGGCTGACGAGACGGAAGAGTCGCTGCGTTTTAGGCCTCGTTCAGCTAAACTGCGCCTGGGTGGGCTCTGTACTTCCCCGCCTTCCCGGGAGCTGGAGTGACCCCTCCCAACTCAAGGAATTTTATGATGCCATGTGCCTCATATCTGGGCAGCCTGACCCCGCTGGCGCGCCATCGGCCCCTGCAGGCTCAGAGGGCGCTCCATTGGGTTCTCCCCTAGCAGGTCCGGCCCCGGCGCTGATGACCCCCCCCCCCCCCATGGATCCAGTAATGGATCCGAACCGATGCCGGTTGTGCCACTGCAGCCTTCCCCTGGCGCTGGCCCCAACACGAAGACTCCTGATGCTGCCGCCAGCTCCAGCCCCATTAATATCCCCGAAGACCTGGAGCCAGATCAGCGCCTCCCAGAGGAGGCCTGGGCTGTCCTCTCCCAAGCGGTATCAGACTTGAGGGATGCGGCAAAGTTCGCCATTCGTTGTGGTCTTGACACGACCGACTCGCTGAACAGAGCAATTTCCTTGATGGTGGATGTTCGACGCCATGCCTGGCTGAGAACTTCTGGCTTATCTGGGGATGTCCAGGCTTTCCTCATGGACATGCCCTTTAATGGCACCAATCTCTTTGGAGACAAAGCAGACATGGCTCTGGAACGCTTTAAGGACTCACGGGCTACGGCCAAGTCCTTGGGGCTCTCAGTGGCCACATATTCCCGTCTGCTTTTCACCCCTTTCGTGACTACGAAAGGGGCTTTCAGCTTTGCTAGCCATACCTCAGTCACAAGACCGTGCAAGTTCAACAACCTCTGCGCGACCATAGGCGCGGCTCGTTCCGACCCTGTGGGTCAGGCGGCCAGAGGTCAGGTCAGACCCCCACCCCACTGCAGCTTCAGCCTCCAAACCCTTCTAGTCCGGCCCTTCAAGATTATGGGTGGCAGGTTGGTGACAGGATCAGCCATCACCTCCACCACTGGCAAAACATCACATCAGGCAGGTGGGTTCTTCAGATAGTCCAAAGGGGCTACTCCCTCCCCTTCGAGACTACCCCTCCAGGCTGACGGAGGATCACCTGACTTTGCTTCAGGTGGAAGTCATGACGCTCTTAGCCAAGGGAGCCATAGAGAGGGTTCTGGTGCCAGAAGTAGACTGTGGTTGTTATTCCCGCTACTTTCTGGTCCCAAAGATGGAAAAAAGGCCTGCACCCTATCCTTGATCTCCGAGCCCTCAACTACTTCCTCAAAAAGGAAAAGTTCAGGATGCTCACTCTGGCTCAGGTCTTGTCTGCCCTAGACTCAGGAGACTGGATGGTAGTGTTGGACTTGCATGATGCTTATTTTCACATTCCCTTCCTGCCTGCCTGGTACTATCTGCAGTTTACTGTAGGCCAAGAGCACTTTCAGTTCACTGTGCTCCCCTTTGGCCTCACCAGCTCTCCTCTGGTATTCACCAGGGTGATGATGGTGGTTGTACTCATCTGCACAGATCAGGGGTGCCAGTCTTCCCCTATCTCAAAGACTGGCTGTTAAAGGCAGGCTCGTCCCAGGCTGTCGTCTCCCACCTCCAGACTATGGCAAACCTCCTGCATTCGGCTTGAGTTCACTATCAACGTGCTGAAGTCACACCTGACTCCCTCTCATACGCTCCCTTTCATCATAGCTGTTCTGGACACAGTGCAGTTTCTGTCATATCCTCCCGAACGGCGAGTCCAGGATACTCAGGCTATGATACCAATGTTTCAGCCTTTATCCTGGATTTCAGTGAGAACGACTGAGGCTGCTGGGCCTCATGTCCTCCTGCATCCTGCTTGTAACACATGCCAGATGGCATATGCGAGCTCTGCAGTGGGACCTAAAGTTCCAGTGTTCACAGGTAAGGGGAATCTCTCCGATATAGTTCTGATCTCGGAGGGAACGGTGCAGGACCTGCAGTGGTGGCTGACCAACCGCAATTGGATCAGAGGTAAACCCCTCTCCCTTCCCCAATCAGATCATACAGTAGTGACAGATGCGTCACTTCTGGGATGGGGTGGCCATCTGCGATAGGTGGAGCTCAGAGGACTCTGGTCTCCAGCAGAATCCGGACTCCACATCAACTTGCTGGAGCTCCTAGTGATTTGTTTCTTCCTTCAATCAAGGGAAAGCTGGTTCAAGTGTTCACGGACAACACTGCCGCCATGTGGTACCGCAACAAACAGGGCGGAGTGGGGTTGTGGACCCTTTGTCAAGAGGCCCTACGTTTCTGGGCATGGCTGGAACAGCAGGGCATATCCCTGATGGTTCAATACCTGGCAGGTTCTCTGAACGCCAGGGTGGACAAACTCAGTCGTCGATGCCTAGCAGATCATTAAAGGCATCTCCGTCCAGAGGTGGCGCAAGGTCTCTTTTAGCAATGGGTAGAGCCTTGGTTAGATCTGTTCGTCTCGCAGAGAACACGTGATATCAGCAGTTTAGCTCACTGGATTTTCCAAGGCAGCTCTCGCTTCTTTACGTACATGCCACTTCTGGCCAGAGTGCTCAAGGAGATCAGGAGTGACCGGGCACAATTCATTCTTGTGGCTCCAGACTGGGCACGGAGAGTCTGGTATCCCGAGCTTCTCCGATCAATTTGCCCCTATGGGAGGATTTTTTGTCGCAGCTGCAGGGGAGGGTCCTCCACTCGAACCTGTCAACTTTACGCCTTCTTGCATTGAGATTGAGCGGCAACAGTTGATTGCATTCGACCTTCCTCCCAAAGTTTGCACTGTTATTTTGGCGGCCAGGCGGCTCTCCACCAAGACCGTGTACGCCTGCTGGTGGAACAAATTTGTAAAATATTGTACAGAAGATCTATTGATCCTCTTTCTGCTTCCCTCACTCAGGTCTTACTCTTTATTCTGACCATTGCCCAGCAGGTTTCTCTGCTCTGGGCACTCTCAAAGGGTACTTTTCAGCTCTGTCTGCCTTTTTGAGGCTGCCAGACCAACACTCTCTATTTAAATACCCTACTGTAAACAGATTTCTCAGGGGCTTGTACATATGTTTCCACCTGCCCCTTTCATCATGCCTCAGTAGGACCTTAATTTCGTTCTCACTTTCCTGATGTGCACTCCATTCGAACCCTTGCACAACTGTCTCCTCTGGCCGCTTAGCATCAAAACAGCCTTTTTAGTGGCAATAACATCTGCCAGGAGGGTGAGCGAATTGCAGTCTCTCTCATCCTAGCCTCCTTACCTGACCAGTTTTACTGACAAGTTGGTGCTTTATGCTAGGGCCTCTTTCTCACCGAAAGTGGTTACACCATTCCACGTTGGGCAATTTGTCACCCTGCCCACTTTCTACACTCCTCCCCATCTCTCTAAAGAAGAGGAGCGACTCCACCGTCTGGACCCAAAACAAGCATTGTCGTTCTACCTTGACCGCACAAAAGAGTTCTGGGTGGATGACAAACTCTTCGTGGGGTACGTGGGAGCAAAGAAGGGTAGTGCAGTGCAGAAAAGGACAATCTCTCGATGGGTCGGCTTTTAAATCAAAATCTACTACGCTCTGGCCAAAAAGCAGCCTCCTGAAAGATTAAGGGCTCATTTTACCAGAGCTAAGGCTACTACCATGGCAGTGCAACGGGGTGTCCCAGTCCTCGACATTTGTCAGGCAGCAACCTGGGTATCTCTACACACAAGTTCACTAAGCACTACTGCCTGGACTGTCAAATCCGCATGGATGTCCTTTTTGGCCGCTCTGTCCTGCAGGACTTCCTGGTCTAACTTGTCCACAGTCCCTCCTCCAGGCATGGTATTGCTTGGGTATCTATTCAAAGGTAAGAAATCTGCAGCTAGATGTCTCTATCAGATGGAAAAGTTACTTACCTTCGGTAACGCCTTATCTGGTAGAGACATGATCTAGCCGCAGATTCCTTACCCACCCACCCATCCTCCCCGCACTGCAGACAGGTTCTTAGGGTCAGGGTTGTTCCCTTTCAGGGCCCTAGTTGTTCAGAAACATACCAATGTCAGTCCACTTCATAGCTCCGTGCTTCTGGCGTGGAAAGTTGTGAAAAGTAACTGACGTCAGCGCGCCAAGGTTGCACCTTTATAGTTGACGCGGACGTCCCAGCGGCGGAGATGATGCCGACAACTTCACACGGAGCCAACTGACGCCACCTACCGGCGCGCAAGGGTACTGCCCGCAGAAAAAATCTTTCGGATCCAGTCTGACACCTGGGAAGATCAAAGGTAAGGAATCTACGGCTAGATCATGTCTCTACCAGATAAAGCGTTACCGAAGGTAAGTAACTTGTCCTTTAAATGTGTCCTACAGCTGCCTTAATTACACCGGACTGATAATTAAAGAAAGCAAAGACAGAAAGGCCATGTTAAAAATGAATAGAACTTTTGTGTAAAGGTCTACGTAAGAATCATGTCCGGGCCTTTGCAGAATCTTAAAACGTGAACCGATGTCTGGTATTTTTATCTGGGAAAGGTGGTAACCCTAGAGACCATGGCCTTCCATAAGTAGCCAGATTCACACATATGGATTCTTTTAGGGATTAGCTTTCAGCCCACCGTCCTTCCATATTTGGAGATCTGTGCGCCTTCAGAGGAGCCACCACCAAGGCAGCTACTCTGAATGTTCATGCATCCTCTCAATAAAAATTATGGTCCTGGCAGCCAGCGTGTAGGGTGGTAATTTTATTTTGTTGTGTTTGAAAGTACTGGGCTTTTCCTGGCAGTTCCAAACAGGAAAAAATGAAGTTGGAGCATCTGACCTAAATAAGGCAGACAGTCTAACATCTATGAATTGTCGTTGGTCAGTTGTTTCCACCAGCAGAGCCAGTGGAGACTGTACCCAGCTCATAATACAGCGGGCGTGCTGGCATATTTGTGGCAGAGTACCCTGTCTGCCAAACTCTAAATAAGGTCTTTAGTGTACTCCCCAGCTGGGTACAGTCAAATGGCACTCCAGTACCCACCTATCCTTACATCTATTGCAAAGGTATCATGAAATTCCTTCTGCTGTACAAGGGATCTGTCTCTTCTGCAGATGCATCAATTGAAAGAGCCTCATGCCACCTAATCAATTTTTTGTATTCTAGTCCTACTGTTTTTTGCCATGAGCGTTTGTGTTCTTGATTATGGCATGCACATCCAATGCCCACCTCTTTTAAATACATACTTCAAACTTACTGCTGTCCCCAGGACTCAATCTCTTTATAAGTCTGTTTATTAACACCACTTTAGTTCCATACCAACACCTCCTCCCTCAATTCTCTGGATAAAATCATCTGACTGGAATCCAAGTGGTCTTGCTTGCAGCATTCCCCAGAATGTTGACGGTGTACGAAAGAGCTGAATGAAGACGGAGATGAAAGTGTAATGTCCTCTGTATGCTAAAAGAATTATTAACAAAAAAGATGAAGTGCTTAGCTTCTGCAGGTGGTTGCTAGTCACTTCCAGTTCCTCATATCTTTTATCCCCTTTCCAAAATGAAGCTGTTACCCCCCCCCAGTTATTTTTGTCATTTATAGGTTAACTTCATGATTGTGCTACATTTGACACACACACACATTTACTTTCTTTCCTCCCCGTCCACTCTCAGTTTTAACAGTTCCTCGATTGCCTTTCCAAGCTAGACCAGTGGCCAAAGACAAATAAAAAGGTTCCATGCTAATATGAATACACGGAATACTCATACTGTATTTCTTTTTCTTTGCAGGAATCAAAATAACTGGGTGAGCCTATCTCTTTAATTATTTTGGTTGGTTATCATCATACATGCTTTCAATTTTCTAGTATTGTTTTTCTTGTATCAAGCCTGACATTTAAATTCATATTCTATGAGGGGTACAGATAAACCTTGTATATTGGTGAATGATTTCTGTAGTTCTACATTCTATGCTCCTAGTGCAGGGTTGAAAACATCCTGTTTAATAGTTGACATTTGGTATAGTGTATTCGTGTCTAGCTGGTTTAGGAGCTCCCTGATACAACATATTACTGATCAGCATCTTGTGATAATGTTTAAGCTGCTATACAGCTCGTTGTTTTCATTTCCTCCTGGATAATTGTTGTTACACCACTTTCTTCATATTCTCCTCCCCTCACCTTTTGAGAAATCTATTGATTTTTCAACAATCTCATTATACATACTACACTTACACTGATAATGAGTAATGGGATAAATTGCATTTTGAAAATAATATACCCCATTGCCTGGGCAATGTGATGTCTCTCTTTGCCCACTACTCCATTACCCTCTAACTTCTGTCAAGGCTCCACTCATCCAGTAACTCTGGCCTCTGCGGGAGTGAACAGAGCCCATCCAAGCCCTCTGAGACGACCCCTCAACACTCACTGCCATAAGTATTTGGCGGGTAATCCTGAAGGGAAAGGGGGTTTGTGTACAAGACGGGCGATCTCTCACCTCAGCCTGGGGTAGATGTGTGGCGGTTGCCTGATCTTGAACGCTGGGGGAACCCTTGCTACGAGTGTTGTCTAAAACAAAAGGACTCTATGGGCAAAGACAAGAATTACTATTCAGTGCTGCTGCATTCAAGTGTAATTAATCACTGCTTTCCTCACGGTCTTTGTACAAATATATATATATATATATATATATATATATATATATATATATATATATATATATATATACACACACACACCCTGGATGAGGGGCTGAGTAGCCTATTGAGGCATAGGCTCATTTCTGTTACTGCGCAGGAAGAGTTCCTTTTGTTTCTGTTTCACACAACGTTCACCTGAGGATAATGTCTCTTATCCTGTAGGAAGTATTATTCTTTAGGAAGTATTGTCCAAAACAAAGTTTGAAGGAGGATAATGCTGCTTGTCCTTTTGGAATTCTAAAACTGGTGTTGCGGAGTATCAGGCAACTGCTTATTAACAAGGCAAAGTCAATTTGTACCTAAGGTTTCAGTGCACTGGCCTTTGTTGCGCTTTTTTACTCGTAGTCTTGTCTTTTCTTATAGGAGCAACGGAGATGCAGGTACCTGGCCACGGGAATCCAGAAGTCAATGCAGGTAAGCAGGAGCTGGTCGGAGAGTTCTCTCTGCAGGAAACAACTCAAAGCTAAGCAGTCTAGAGCGGCAAGTCTTGTGAGAGTTGGAAGGCTTCTGAAAACTTCGTCTGTGGGGTTTTCGCACAGAAGAAGGCCTGCAACTTGGGGAAGGTGAGGGGGAATTGCACCTAGAGTTCAGGGAAACAGAAGGGTTCAAAGTGGGTATAAGCTATGAGGCCAGGGGGATTGGCATTAAATGTGCCATGCCCACAATGACAGAGCGGGACTAAGTGACATACCAGGAAAGTGAAGGGCATGGTCTAGGTGGTTAATACTGACTCTACCCCAGAGGGCATAGGGAGGGAGGTAGAGTGGGAACATCAGGAAGCCATCCTGGAGTGTTGTAGGACATTGTCCCCATAAACAGTAACCCATATACCATAAAGGTCACACAAGGAAGACAATGAGGACCGGTGCGTGACAGTGCCCCCGCCCAAAGGCCGACAGACAGGACAGGACTTGTCAGGGTGACGAACATGGAATTGGCGAAGGAGGCGGGGAGCGTGAATGTTAATAGCAGGCTCCCAGGATTGTTCTTCCGTGGAGTACCCAGCCCAGTCTACGAGATAGAAAAGTCACCCCCTCTGTCGCTTGGAATCCAGGATGCACTTGACATCAAACTTCACACAACCCCAATAACAGCTGGTGGAGGGGGTGGTGTGGTGGAGTTATAGTGTTTCAAGAGTGAAGTATGGGATGGACATGAAAGCCATCGGGGAGTTCCAACTTCAACACCACTGGGTTGATGACCTTTGCTACCTTATAGGGAGCCTGGTACTGAGGCTGAAGTTTGCGAGATCCCTTGAGGTGTAGATTTTTGGTGGCCAGCCACACTTGATCTCCTACTGAATAGGATGGCGTTGGACCCCTATGTCAGTCGGCTTGCAATTTCATGGAGAACTTAGATCGTTCCAGTTTAGCAGCGGCCCAATCTTAGTCAAACTTTCATGGTGGGTCTTCACTGCTGGAATATCCATGGCGTCATCAAAGAGAGCAACAGGCAAAGAGCATGGGTAATATCCAAAATTAAAATAAAAGGGTGAAACTCCAGTGGCCGAATGAGTATTATTATTGTAGGCAAACACGGCCATGGGTAATGCTTGCACCCAATCAGCCGTACAGGTAGTCAATAAATATTGAAGATACTGCTCCATTGCTTGATTAGCCTGTTCCATGTGTCTGTCGGTCTGTGGTCAATAAGCTGACAAACTATGTATGAGCACAGAGGTACAGACTCCTTGCCAAAACTTGGAGATGAATTGGGCTCCTTGATCCGAAATTATAACAGGGTAAGCCATGTAATCGGATTATCTGTTGGATGAAGATGTTGACCAACACTTTAGAGGTAGGGAGTTTCTATGCGGTACGAAGTGACCCATCTTAGTTAGGAGATCAACCACCACCAGAATGGTAGCGTATCCGTTGACAAGGTGCATGTCTGTAGCAAACTCCCTACTAATCATGTGCCATGGGGAAGGAGGTACAGGTTGGGGATGCAGAAGCCCTGACTAGGGGGTATGAGAGACTGTAGTTTGGGTACATGTGGGACAGCTTTGTACAAAGATCTGCATGTTTTTGTCCTCATGTCCCACCAAAACTAGAGCTGACAGTTTTTTTTTATTTGTTTCACCTGAATGACCTACTAAAGGTAAGGAATGACACCAATGCAATACGTTCCATCTTAACTAAGGATTTGGGACAAACAATTGTTTTCCATGCTAGAAATATCCGTCTAGAATGGAGTGTGCTGGTTCCTGTTCCTAGATCTCTGCAACAAGACCCTGGAGAGACTCTTTTATCTCCCTCAGAAAATCGTCAGGTATACAACTGCCTATGATCTTGTGTTGTGGCAGTATCAACTTTTCTTCTCTATGTGTTAGGTTTTGTCTACAGGGTTCGAGTAAGCGGAAAAAGGGCCTCAGACTTGCCTTGTTTGGTTTAAGGGTGGTAGGTGATAATGAAACCGTATTTACTAAAGAATAAAACCCATCACATCTGACGTGTTAACACCTTGGCTAAAAAATGTAAGATTTTTATGGTCAGAGTATATTTTAATACCATGTTGGGCACCTAGCAAGTACGGCTTCCTTTCCTGCAACGCCAATTTGATAGCTAATATTCCCGTTCTGCAATTGTATAATTTTGTTCTGCCGTTAATCATTTTTTGAAAAATAGGCAAGGGAATGCATATGACCGGTCTTTGCGTCTCTTTGTGACGTACTGTTTCACCACCACCAGTGAACTGGAAGGCATCAGGATAAACAAAGTATGGTTGATAGGATCGGGGTGGTGTTTGACTAGGGCTGTGGTGCACCTCTTTTTTAAGAGTTTGAATGCTTGATCTGCTTCCGAGGTGTTTCTGAAAGACGTGTTTTCCTTTAACAATCTGGTTATTGGACTAACAACATCGGAGAAATGAGTGATGAAACGCCTATAGAAGTTGGCAAACGCAAAAAGATTGTACCTCCTTAATGCGGGTAGGTTTGGGTCAGTTTAGGATTGCCTCCACTTTTCTAGTGTCCATCTGAATGCCAATGGGGTGATGATGAACCCCAAAAAGTCCACTTGTGTAGTATAAAACACACATTTCTCCAACTTGGCTAACAACCAGTGTTCACGTAGTTTCTGTAGAACTGCCTTGAAATGTGTTGCGTTCTCTTGTTCTGACTGGGAATAGATCAAAATATCGTCGATTTAGACAATAGCAAAAATATCAAGAAAATCACGAAGAACCTCATTAATAAAAAAATGAAATGCTGCTGGTATGTTGCAGAGTCAGAATGGCATAAGACAATACTCAAATAGGCCATACTTGGTCCTAAATGCTGTCTCACGGACCCTGATCAAATGATAGGCCCCTTGCAGATCTAACTTAGTGTATATGGTTGAGCTTCATACTTGATCCAAAAGGATGGGTGTGAGGGGAGTGTTGTTTAGAACAAAGAAGAGTGGGGATGAGGCCAAAGTAATGGAATGACGTACGGACCCATGCGACAAGAGGTCATCTAATATTTTTTTGATGTACAGTTTCTAGCTCGGTTAAAGCATATATGCGACTACTAGACACGTCTGCGGCAGGAATGAGATCTATCCTGCAATCAAAATTCCGATGTGGCAGCAAAGTGGTAGCCTTGATTTTGTTGAAAACATCTTTCCACTCAAAATATGCTTTGGGGAGTTTTTCCAGTAAGTATAGCACAGGTTATAGGGGTGACCCAGTCAGAGGCTTCTTGGTAACATTATTGACCAATCAATTCATGGAATTATGTATCTGCATTTATGGGACTCACAGGATTGCTCCGAAAATAGGTGTATTGATCAAATTGAATTGTATTATTTCTGAATGACCATTATCACAAATAAGGGTCTTATTTTCAGAATGGTATGTGATCAATTCAGAGGACAACTCTGAACCATCCACCGCTTCCACGTGCTTTTGGGGACAAATGTGATTCCAAGGTTTTTAGCTAAACCTATATCTTAAAAAAATTGCCTGTGCCGCCCGAGTCCAACAAAATGGGCATGGCTTTTCTCAACTATTTGGTGACCACTAGTGTTACAATGATTATAAAATGTTTAGAGATTTTTGCGATGGTAATAGCTAAATACTGAGAGATCTATTGGGGATGTTCCCCTGAAGAGTCGATCTCGACTCTCTTCAGGTTTTCTAGTTTCCACCACATCAAGAGCATTGACATGAGTTATCAATTCTTGGGGGTTTTAGGCCTCACAGGGCATTGCCTTTTCCGCAATAAAGGCACAAATTCAGTTTTCTCCTTTATTCTTTTTCATCGATAGAGAGAGGTCCTTCGACCCCTCCTATTTAAATGGGCTGACCTATTTGGGTTCTTTTTCTCTGGGGGTTCCTTCTTGTCCCTGCAGAGCATAAAAACTTGGGGGCGTCTCCTAAATGATGATCTAGTTGTACCGCTAAATCAAATAATTTGTAGCAGCCCTCAGGAGGGTCTACTGTCTGGGAGAATATGTCCTTTAGTTCGTCACAAAGTCCTCGATAAAATAGAGACGGTCTCTTGTCCTTGGGCCAATGAGTCTCTGGCACTAATCAGTTAAAAGTAGTTATATGAGAGAGCAAATCCTTGTTCCCTTGTCTTAGACCCGTGGTACTCCTAGTACGGCCCGCGGGCCGCCAGCAGCCCGGCTGGCCTTTCTTGGCGGCCTGCGGACCTTGCAGGTAATGTACCCATGGCCCCCCAGCTTTTGTGGAGAGAGAGAGAGAGAGAGACTGACTGACTGACAGAGAAAGACTGACTGACTGACAGAGAGAGACAGAGAGACTGACAGAGAGAGAGAGACTGACTGACAGAGAGAGAGAGACTGACTGACAGAGAGAGAGAGACTGACAGAGAGACTGACTGACAGAGAGAGAGACTGATTGAGAGAGACTGACAGAGAGAATGACTGACTGAGAGAGAGACTGACTGACAGAGAGAATGAGAGACTGACAGAGAGAGAGACTGACAGAGAGTAACTGAGAGAGAGACAGACTGACAGAGAGAGACTGACAGAGAGAGAGACTGGCTGACTGACAGAGAGATTGACAGAGAGAGACTGACTGACTGAGAGAGAGAGACTGACTGACTGACAGAGAGAGTGACTGACTAACAGAGAGAGAGACAGAGAAACTGACAGAGAAATAGAGACTGACAGAGAGAGAGAGACTGAGCGAGAGACTGACGGAGAGAGAGACTGAATGAGAGAGACTGACAGAGAGAGAGACAGACTGGCTGACTGACAGAGAGAGTGACTGACAGAGAGAGTGACTGACAGAGAGACAGAGAGAGAGAGAGAAACTGACAGAGAGAGAGAGACTGACAGAGAAAGAGAGAGACTGACTGAAAGAGACTAACTGGGAAAGAGAGACTGACAGAGAGAGACTGACTGACAGAGAGAGACTGACTGACAGAGAGAGACTGACTGACAAAGAGAGAGAGAGACTGACGGAGAGCGAGTCTGACTGACAGAGAGAGAGACTGACTGACTGAAAGACTGACAGAGAGAGAGACTGACAGAGAGAGACTGACTGACTGACAGAGAGAGACTGACTGACAGGGAGAGAGACTGACAGAGAGAGACTGACGGAGAGAGACTGACGGAGAGAGACTGACAGAGAGAGACTGACAGAGAGAGAGAAAGACTGACAGAGAGAGAAAGATTGACTGACAGAGAGAGACTGAGAGAGAGAGAGACTGACTGACAGAGAGAGACTGACTGACAGAGAGAGACTGACTGACTGACTGACAGAGAGAGACAGACTGGCTGACTGACGGAGAGAGACTGACTGACAGAGAGAGAGAGTGACTGACTGAGAGAGAGAGAGAGAGAGAGAGACTGAGAGAGAGAAAGACTGACTGAGAGAGAGAAAGATTGACTGACTGAGAAAGAGAGAGACTGAGAGAGAGAGACTGACTGACTGCGAGAGAGACTTACTGTCAGAGAGAGAGAGAGAGAGAGCCTGACTGACTGAGAGAGAGACTGACTGACACAGAGAGAGAGAGAGAGACACGTCAGTACTTTGTGAAGTCAGTACTTTGTGCCAGAGGGAGGAAACAACAAAAGATTACTGTAGGGAAGAAGCGAGGGAAAGAGCATGAGCTAGAAAAGAACAAAGCTAAATAAAGAGAAAATATAGGGGAAAGAGCAGGACATGCACGTCCCTGGAGTGGTAAACACAAATAGTAAAGAAATAAAAGAAAAGTTGTTCGCTGATATCAGCATTTCAAGGAAACAACTCATTCAATCAGGGTAAAGCCAAATTCCTCTAGAAGTGGGACCAGCACAAGAATAGAGAGAAAAGACAAAATCAGGATCTGGCAATGGAATGTACAAAAAGCCTTGCAATCATGAGCAGGGGGCTGAACCAAGGCCCACTCAATGTAATATTGTATGCAAAGCTGTGAAAGACTTCTGAAGCTGTTTATAGCGAGCCCACAAAAATGATCAGAACAGTAAGATAAACTGATAGTGCCTATGGGTAGTAGATCCAGGGTGTGTGATGGCAGTGTGGTAGCATGGATATGAAGGTGTCTGCCTTGTAGGAGAAAGGCTGAAGTAAACAGTGAAAGAAGGGATGGTCTTCATCACCATGGCAGTTTGCCGTATTTGTATTACTTCAGCATGGCTGGATCGCCATCCCCCGTCCTTCCAGCAATGGCAAGGGCATTTCTTAGAGTCTGCACTATAAGAGCGTAAAGGGAGGAAGGCCAGGCGGACGGGGAAGAAAATCTGGGGGGCCCTCTCAGACTGGCCTCAGAGGTCATGGAGTTTGCTCCAGGAATAAAAAGTAAACTCCTGGAGTCCTCTTGACTTTCGTCAGTTTTTGGTCCTTGCCTTTCCACCATTCCTTTTGCAAGACATTACAGGCTATTGCGGGGTTAAGGGTGGGCCAAAAGTAACCCTGTGATGGAATTGGGGTCAAAGTGTGTATGAAGCTATGCAATGCCTCTTAAGGCTGCTATTGTCTGCTAATAAAAATGTATTATCAAAATGTGCTCTTTGTAGTTACATCTGCTTTTGAAATACAGCATTGTTGCATTGTCTAATGTTTTGAAATGGGTTTGATTTTTTTTTTTTACTCTAGCCCCCCCCCACTGACCCCGCCCCCCACTGACCTCACCCCTACCGGTGCGGCCCTCGGCCACAAACCACACTGTAATTTTGGCCCCCGACAGAATGTTTGTGAGGACCCATGTCTTAGACTAAGTATTAAGTTGTCACTAGCCTGCATAAATATGTGGCTTACAAACGACCGGTGCATTCTTTCTTTGAAAGTGTCATACTTATAGAGGTTGGGATCATCACTTTCTAGCTACGGAACTGCCCATGAAGCAGTATTTTCTCCTAAATAAGAAATTACACATGCGCCCTTGGCAGCATTGTCTGGAAAAGTGGTTGGGCAGCACATGAATTGTAGCTCACACTTAATTATGAATACGCTAAATCTTGACCTGTCTCCACTAAAACGCTCTGGGGTGGCTAGCAGGCTTGCATTAGGTGTCAACACAGTCTGATAGAGACTTCTAGCCCCAGATTCCTTACCTTTGAATTTCCCAGGCGTCAGACTGGATCTGGAAGATTTTTTGTGAGCAGTACCCCCTGCACGCCGGTAGGTGGCATTGATCTGCTCCACTCGCGTCGTTGGTGTCATCCGCATCGGAAGTGATGTCCAGGGCACCTATATAGGTGCCACCTAGGCGCGCTGACGTCCGTTCTTTTCTTTCTGGGCCAGTCAGAGATGATCCGGAGAAGAGCTACCCCTCAGTCACTGTTTGATTGGATTTTTTCACTGTTTTGTTGAGTGTTTTTGAGGATTTCCTCCTGGTGTGTTAGGAGGATGTCATCTAGAAAGACAGGATTCAAGCTGTGTGGAGCCTGTCACCGGTCGATGTCATTGATGGACCCGCAGCTTGTCTGCCTGTGGTGTCTGGAGCGCAACCACGACCCAGAGTCGTTCTCCGATTACCGTGCATGAACCCAAAGGCTTTGAGGGAGCGGTCCCTAAAGCTCATGGCGGCCCGGCATGCGACTCCATGTAAATCGAGGTCCTGGTTGAGAAGAAGGTCCGTGGAGCGCTCGTGGAGTCCAAGGTCATCCCCCATTCCAAGTCATTGGGACACTCTGGTAAGTCAAAGGCACAAGAAAAAGAAAAAGTTGAAGAGAACTTTGACTTGTCAGCCGAAGAGACGAGGGAGGAGCGTCGACATTCAAGGCCTGGGCCAACTCCATACCTCCCCGACTTTCCTGGAGCCGGAGCGACCCCCCCAACTAAAAGAGTTCTATGAGGCCATGTATCGCATATTTGTGTGGCCTGACCCCTCTGGCGCACCTTCGGGCCCTGCGGAGTTGGAGGGGTCCCCATCTGGCTCCGCGCTGGTGGCTCCGGCCCCAGATCCAGTGGACCCTCATGGATCCACTCATAGGTCTGGAACAGCGTCGGTCGTACCAACTCAACCTTCCCCGATGCTGATGCTTCCAGCGCCGCCAGTGCCCACAGGCACCGCCATCCCCATTGTGATCTCTGACTCTGATATGGAGCCGGCTGGGCGTTGCCCGACCCGACTCCGGTGCTGAAAGGGGCCTCGCCTCCTAGATCGGAGCCTGAGCCCTATTCTCTTGAGTTAGGACTCAGGGAAGCATGAGAGGGGTCGCTGGACCCTGGAGAATACCAGCCAAACGAGGAACACCCTAGCATGGACTGGTGTGAGGAACTGGGTGAAGCCAGTGGACTGGATATCACTTTGAATTTGACAGTAGACTGTTTACCCCTCCAGGGGTTGGTATGCTTTCTCCCCCTACCATGGCTTCGGAGGAGGAAGCCTTGTACGCAATGGTGGTGTGGACGGCAGCTGAGGTCCTTGACCTTCAGTTGTCCTCGGTGGCAGTCATGACTAACCTCTTGACAGAGGTGCTGCAACAGGGAGTCTCCACATCCGAACCGCTACTCCCATTCAATGACACCCTCTCTGACGTCCTTTTGGGGACTTGGTCCAAACCCAACACAGCAACACAGTGGCTCCTGTGATTAGGACGATTGCCCGCTTCCTCCGCCCCGCTCCAGGGGACCCACATTTCCTCACCCAACACACTACCCCAGAGAGCTTGGTGGTCCAAGCCTCAACATCACATGGTGCATTCCTTACCGCTCCCCCGGATAGGAAATCCAAGAGGCTGTACTCCTTGGGAAAGATGTTTTCTTCCACCAGCTTAGCATTGTGGTCTGTGAACACTGCATGCCTATTGGGAAGTTACTCCCACACTCTGTGGGACACGGTTGCGCAAGTGCCGCCACAGGTCCTGGAGAGGCCTAGGCTGTACTCTGTTAGGCTGTTGCCGATGGGAGAGACGCAGCAAAGTTCACTATCTGCTGTGGACTTGACACAACCAACTCACTGTGCAGAGCAGTTTCATCGACGGTGGCCCTGAGGCGTCACCCTTGTTTGAGGACGACTGTCTTTTCGGGGGACGTCCAGGCTTCCCTTATGGACATGCCCTTTGATGGCACCCACCTCTTCGGAGACAAGGTGCATTTGCGCTCAATCTTTGACTTGACGAGCCGCTCGAGCGCTTCAAGGGCATTCGGGCTACGGCCAAGTCCTTGGGCCTTTCTGTGGTCTCACGTCACCACCAATCCGTCTTTCACTTCATTCTTAGCTACGGAAGGAGCTTCCAACCGCACCACTTCCCTTCTAGCCACCGAGCTGCACATGCTCCCCAGCCTCTGTGTGGCCGAGGGTGCGGTACCCACAGACCTCGTGGGTCAGGTAGCCAGCGGTCTGGTCAGTCCACCAATCCCCTGGCAGCTTCAGCCTTAAAACCCTCATGATCTGCCCCTTTACCACCATGGGCATCCAGATGGCAGCAGGATTCGCCATCTCATGCCCCACTGGCAGTCAATAGCATCGGACAGGTGGGTTCTACAGATTGTTCGAAGGGGATACTCCCTCCCCTTTGAGACTACCCCCCTTTCCATTGCTCCATCTCACAACTGGCTGTCGGATAATCATCTGCCCCTTCTCTGTGAGGAAGGCATGGCTCTCCAGGGCCAGAAGTAGGCTGTGGTTGATATTCTCGCTACTTTCTGGTCCCCAAAAAGGACAAAGGCCTTTGCCCTATTCTAGTTCTTCGAGCTCTAAACTGCTTCCTCAAGAAGGAGAAATTCAAAATGCTCACGTTGGCTCAGTTCTTGTCTACTCTGGAGACTAGATGGTAGCGCTGGACTTACAGGATGCCCACTTCCACATTCCCATCCTGCCTGCCCATCGGCGCTACCTGCCGTTTATTGTTAGCCGCAAGCATTTTCAGTTTACCGTGCTTCCCTTTGGCCTTACCAGCGTCCCTCGGGTGTTCACCAAGGTGAACACCGGATTGTTGCAGGTCATCTGGAGATCAGGGTGCCAGTCTTCCCCTATATCGACGACTGGCTGATGAAGGCGGACACGCCCCATGCTGTAGTCTCCCACCTCCAGACTTCAGCACACCTCCTGCACTTACTGGGGTTCACTATCAACATGCCGAAGTCACACCTGACTCCCTCTCAGACGCTACCTTTCATCTGAGCTGTTGTGGACACTGCAGTTTCAGACTGCTCCTCCCGAGCGGCGAGTCCAGGATATTCAGACTATGATACTGATGTTTCAGCCTCTATCCTCGATTTCAGTGAGGCAGACCCTGAGGCTGCCGGGACTCCTGACCTCCTGCATCCTGTTTGTGACACATGCCCGATGGCATCTACAGGCTCTGCAGTGGGACTTGAAGTTTCAATGGGCACAACTTCAGAGGAACCTCTCCGACATGGTCCAGATCTCGGAGAGAACTGCGTACGATCTGCAGTGGTAGCTAACGAACCGCTTGGTTCAGAGGCAGACCCCTCTTCCTTCCCCAACCAGATCTCACAGTAGTGAGAGATGTGTCACTCCTGGGATGGGGCGGCCATCTGGGAGACGTGGCGATCAGAGGACTCTCATCTCCGGTGGAATCCAGACTCCACATCAAACTGCTGGAGCTCCGTGCGATCCGACTAGCATGAAAGCCTTTCTACGCTCC
This sequence comes from Calotriton arnoldi, assembly GCA_963921515.1. Classification (NCBI taxonomy): domain Eukaryota; kingdom Metazoa; phylum Chordata; class Amphibia; order Caudata; family Salamandridae; genus Calotriton; species Calotriton arnoldi. The sequence continues at coordinate 128,312 of CAWUFW010005373.1, read as the reverse complement.
CTCAAGGGAAGGCTAGTGCAGGTGTTCACGGACAACAACAAAGCCATGTGGTACTGCAGCAAACAGGGCGGTGTGGGGTCATGGACTCTCTGTCAAGAGGCCCTGCATCTCTGGACATGGCTGGAATTGCAGGGCATATTCCTGGTGGTTCAACAACTGGCAGGTTCCCTGAATGCCAGAGCAGATTAACTCAGCCGTCGAGGCCTAGCGTATCAGGAATGGTGTCTTTATCCGGAGGTGGCGCATCTTCTCTTTCAACAGTGGATAGAGCCTTGGTTAGATCTGTTCGCCTCCTTCAAGAACGTGCAGTGTCAGCACTTCTTTGCGCTGGAATTTCTAAGGCAGCTCCTGCTCGGAGACGCTTTTCATCTCGAGTTGAGCTCCTGCCTGTTGTATGCCGTTCCGTCCATACCACTCCTGCCCAGAATTCTCAAGAAGATCAGGAACATCCGTGCACAAGTCATCCTTCTGGCTCTGGACTGGGCACAGAGAGTCTGGTGTTCCGAGCTGTTGAGCATGTCCATCAGTCCTCCAATCAGGCTGCTGCTTTGGGAGTATCTTCTGTCGCAGTAGCAGGGGAGAGTTCCCGCCATGTTCCGCATCTAAACCACTTCCATGAAGGTACTGCAGCAGAGGTGAGCAGCCTAAACTAAGCAGCGCTAGAAGACAAGCGCAACTGGTACAGTCAGTGCAGACAAGGGGGAGGACTATTTTTCCTAAAGAGCAGCAATTGCGGAGGGGCTACTTTAGGTGCCCTCTCTGTGCAGTGAGCGCCGTGGAAACCATGGAGGCGGCCCTCTCAGGTGCCGTTGTGGCTTGGGGTCACCCGTCGCTCCCATGTCTAGCTCTACCACGGCTATTGCCACAAAAAATAAAACTGAATCAAGCACATGAGAAGTACATCTTCACTGATACCCCTGTACTCTTAGCGGGCATTCAGGGCCACTGGTCCCCTTTCCTCAGAGGCAATGCAAGAGCTACATCTCCTCCAGGCATCTTCTGGCCGATGAAGTGGTTCACAGCGCGAGAAACTGCAGGGAAAGGCCGTACTCCCGCTAAAAACAGAGTGGCAAAAATTACCAAAGCAGCGCCAAATTTCAGCTACGGGAGGCAGCTTGAAAAATCTTGTAGTGGACATCAATCAGGAGGGAGCCAAAGGCCATCCAAGTAATAAGGATGATCATAGCCTGGATATCAATATCACCAGTGCTGCAGAGCTAGCCACTGAACCAGCATATCTACAAAGTCCCGGTTCTGTAACTTTGAATATCTCTGAGCAACTCTCTCCCATCCCCAGTAAGGCCCTATCAGAGGAAAGGACTTCTCTGGGAGAGGGGAGTTAATTAGTTCAGCAAGAGGCAACTCTACCTAGCAGGGTTCCTATGCAAGAACTAACGAATACTGATGAGAGGCTCTAATACCCCCTTTTTGGCCTTAGGGTACCGAGAGGAGGTAAAGCTACGCCAGCGACCCAAGCTCTTGGGGATGCGATTTAACAAGAGCTGCAAGCAGTTGCTAATCCAGCATAACATGCATCAGTCAACTAGGAGAAATTGAAATGCAGAATGCATTAGTATCTCTAGCACAGTCCGCAGGGCCATTCATGAGTTCCGGGATTTCTCAGACTAGTGACTTCCTAATCTCATCAAGGGCATCAGCAATAGCCGCAGCTCCAGGGGCGGACACCTGGATGGCGTGTCTACTCCAACAGATTTTGGATGAACTGCGAGAAATGGAAATGCTGACGATAAAGCACACTCTGGAAGTCCAACGCCAGCTTAGCAACATGAACACCAGCCTCGTCCAAATTAATTCCAGGCTGACGCATGCAGAACAGCGAATTTCCGATTTGAAAGATTTCCAAAGAAGCTCCGAGCTTGGCACAGAGATCTTGGAGATGCAGACAAAACTGGAGGAAATGGGAAATAGATCCTGACGCTCAAACCTCTGGTTCGTTGGGATCCCCATAGGACAGGAGACTGGCCAAAATCCTAGCAAGTTCATTGCTAATCTGGTTCATGTGTTCCCAGAGAACCAAGTCAAAGCTGAAGACTTTTCAATGAGAGCCTATACGGTCTCCTTTTCCCAGTCAGCGAACTTGAGATATCCTCATATATTTTTGGTGCATTTTGGGAATTTTCGAATAAAAGAAAGTATTCTGGCAGAGGCTATAAAATCCAAAGGATTCCAGATAAAGGAGAAGGGTTGTCTCAATATTTTCTCAGACATGTCCATGGCAGCATCTCGTCACCAACAAGAATTCAAATCTATGAGCAATCTCTTGAGGAAACAAGGTATTTAAGCAACTCTGGTGCAACAATCCAAGATGAAAGTACTACTGGACAGTACATTCCATATCCTGGGCACAGTGGAACAAGCCAACAAACTCTTACAGCAGCAGTGTAGGCAGGAGCATGCAAAAAGATAGAGAGGTGGCTGCAACGCCCAATCAGTATTGAGCATATATTTGGCTGGGACACAATGAAAAGCTGTAGAATTTCCCAGCCTCTCCATCATCAAGCATTTATTACTAAGTGGCAGCTAGCTCTGGAAGATGTTTTTTTCCCCCTGGTGCTATTTCAAGGCACCTACTCCAGGGAAAGTCAGGAGGGCAAAGGCAGTCCCCAGTGGAAAGCCCAAGGCGAGTGAGGCTTTCAGGGGCACTCTGCCTCGGGTGGGGTGGGTGGGGGGGGTATGGGTGGGGGACAGTGGGGTGAATGGAGGGCAAAGGATATATACAAAAAAGCGATGGCAGCATTGCTAATAGATATAGCAGAACAGCTAGTATATTGTGTATATTGTTCTATAATATAAGTATAGCAGCTACATTTTTTTATTCAGATTAGTCCATGGCCCATAGATAGTTGAAAATTCTTTCATGCAACATTTACGGTTTTAACAACAGGTTGTAACGGGGCAATGCTCACTTGGTTTCAGTCACTTTAGACGAGCATCATTTTCTTGCAAAAGACACATTATAGAAATGGGGCATCTCCGGGGAAAATTCCTGGATATATTCAACATGAATTTATGCTTCATCTAATGCAGCCATTAGGGGAGTGGCCATATTAGTTGTTAAAGAGTTTCAATGTGAAGTAGTTAAGGTTCATAGAGATTTAAGATGGATTTGGGTTCAAATGAAGATTTCAAACCGGCTGATGAACTTCATCAGCTTCTCTGGCCCCACTGAGGATTCCCCTGAAGCTCTACAATCTCTATATACGTTTACGAGAGATGAGTCTGGCCTTTTTGTGATAGGGGGTGATTTTAATATTCTTTCTGACCCGGCTTTAGACTTCTCTCGGCTCAACAAATTACAAAAGAAAACAAAATCAAGCAAGCTATTGCATAGTTTAATGCGGGATTTCACTCTGATAGATTGTTGGCAAAGCGACCATCCTAAAGACAGGCTATATACTTGCCACTCAAAAAGATTCCACTCATCGTTTCGAATTGATTTCTTTTTGATTTCGCACACGCTCTCAAGAGCCCGGTCAGAAATAATAGCAGACCCTTTTTCAGATCATGCTATGATTACGGTTAATCTAAATTTTTCTGATCAGCAACGCGAATAGACCAGATGGGCTTTTGATAGATCTTTAATCACTAGCGAACAATGGTTAATTCTAATGCGGCAGGCCTTAAAGGAGTTTTTAGAGCGTAACATAGGTACGGCCTCTAAGTTTGCAGTTTGGGGTGCGCTAAAAGCCTTTTTTAGGGGAGAGGTGATAGCCTTTCTGTCCAATTTGAGCCAGCTTGAAAAGAACGAAAGCTAGCAATTGCAATTAATCAGCAAGGTATTTGGCCTCCCCCATGAGAGAGGCCAGGTCCGAGTTGGCTCAAGCTAAATATAAGCTTCAGGACCACCTTATATCCAGAGAGATAATAAATCATAACTCAGTCCTACAAAAAAAATATGAAAAAAAAGAACGCATAGGTAAATACCTAGGATCGTCAACTAAGCTGAGATCTAATGCTAACTACATTAAGCAGATTTATGGTTCAGCTTCCTCTATACTAGTATCTCACCCATAAGAGATAGCTGATGTATTTCTTAACCACTATACAGAACTGTAGGAAGCTGGCTCTCTAAATACTATACCAAAAGAGAGGTATAGTGTGAAGAGAGTCCAGTGGATCCCCAGAGGCTTTACAGAGGCTAAAGTAGATAATACTAATGCTCTGTTTTGTGGTAGTGTGGTCGAGCAGTTAGGCTTATCAGAGGGAAGTGTTAAGCATTTGTTGTACACACAGTGGCAATAAGCAGGGGCGGTGCGTCCATTGGGGCGTTGGGGCATAGCCCCCCCGCCCGCAGCTCCCTCGGCGTCTTTGAACCTAAGTAAACAATCAGTTTACTTAAGTTCAAAGTGAGCCGAGGAGAACTGACAATCATGTCAGTCAGCATGACGTCGGACCGCCCACCCCTTCAGAGTCTGAAGGGGGTGGGCGATCCTGCGTCATGTTGACTGACATGATTGACTGTCAGAGGGACCAGGGGCAGCAGGCAGCACTGCAGCACAAGTGCGCATGAGTGGGTAAGGGCACCGAATTTTCGAGCCGTGCCCAGTCATGCGCACTTGTGTGTGCACTGGCTTGCGCATGCCCATTAGGAGAGCGAGGTTGAGCAAAGGCTCAAACCTCGGTCTCCTAATGGGCAGGCGGGCGAGAGGTAACCGTGCCTAAGCCAATCCTGGCGCTGCCAGCAGCGCCAGGATTGGCTGAGAGGGGCTGTAGGCAGGGCCAAACGGAGTCGGACCCGAGGCGGCGCGGACGGCGGCCCTCCTCAGTCAGGTAGGATTTTCTTTTATATTTAAAAAAATCCCCGGGCCCCCGGTAAACCCCCCACCCCACCCCCCGCGAGCTGCGTCTGGAATGCTTACCAGTGGCTTCATCCCTGCTTGAAGCTAATATTTATGATCACAATGTCTTACTTCTTGCTTTCTTGACTCTCTTTTCCAAAGCGGTTAAATAATCTCACTCCTTACGTGGGATACTCATAGTTTGAGCTCGTTTACGGTTTGACATAGGTTTCGAAAGATGACAGGGACATGTTTCTGTGTCTTTATTATTAAGCTCGAGCTACCGTGGCATGCGAATGGATCAATGAAATGATATATTTATAGGGCGAAACGTACAAAGCTCAACTAGTGTAAGTTCCCAACATGTATCAGGCTCCGCTGTTTCGCACCACGTGCACAACAGTGCGCCACATACTCCCTCTCGTTTTCACCCGCGGCCATCCCTGCTCATTTATGCCCAGTCTAGAGGAAATAGTGCCTCCTTCCTTGTTCGCTCGGTCACATAACTGGCAATGCCTTTCTCAAGAAATAACTTTAAAACAAACACGTCTTTTTAGCATGTTTATTTCATAAACCACTTTAGTGCCTCGAGGCTTGTTGGCGCGGCCTGACGTGCAAACGCGCGGACTGCAAATAAATGCGGTGCTTCGGAGGTCGTGAGTTCGAATCCTGGTCAGACGTAGTGAGACTTCCATCCTTCCGACAGAGCTACATTAAGTACCATACATTTGCACCACTCAGAACTTGGCAGTTAGTAAAAGGCAGGCACCGCATGACAAAAGTGAGTGGGACTCGGGAGCCAACAAGAAAAGTCAGGGAAACTAGCACCAGGGTAGGGCACAGGCAGAAAGGCAGGTGTGCGGGATACGAATAAGCTAGAGCCTAGAGCGATAGAAATAAACAGATAGCGGTGGGGGAGAGAGAGGTGAGGAGAGGTAGAGGCGAGGATAAGCGGAAGCGTGTGCACCACACCAGGCTTGGCAGCTTTATCTCCCACCTTCGCGCCTAAGTGGTAAGCTAGCGTCCAGGTTATGTTACCTTTCATGTTAATTATGCTCGTGTGCAAGAGAGAGGAGTGGGAAGATCGACTGGGGGGTGTTGTGATGTGTTTCAAATAAAACCTGTTTATTTATATGGCGCATAAGACAGAGAGAGAGAGAGAGGTTCACAGAGAGGAGGGGAGGGCAAAGGGGAGTGAAAAGAGTGACAGCAAGGAGAGAGTGAAAGGATGAACATGAAAGAGGGTGCAATTCAGGCAGAGCTGTATGGGGGAAAACAGGAGGTAGAAAGAGTGATGGGGAGACCTAAAGGTGAGGGGGAAGTGCAGAGGGCAGCTGAGGAGAGGGTGGCAGAGATGGTGAAGGGTGTGAGACACAAACACACCAAAACACAGAAATGAGTGGGAGGCAGAAAAAGGAAGGTGGTCATTTTTGAACACAGAAAGAAACTCGACTTGCTGGGACAAGCACTCAGTATTTCCTCATCCAGCCCAGCGCGTCTCATGGAAGCTCCCAGAAAGGGGAAGGTGTGACCAGGGGTGCTTGTGAGGTGGCACCGGGCCCAGTATGTCTGGCTGCGGGTTTTGTGTTTGTCACTTTGTGAGTAAATCGAGTATTTCAACGTCTGCTTGCAGCTGCAGCAGTCTCTGTGTACTTTTTGTGTACAGGTCTTTAAGCCTAAACAAATGTTTGTGACTCATGCTTTATGTGTGTACTTGATAGTGTTTGAGTGTGTGTTTGTACTTGTGTTGGGGTGAAGTTGATGGATATAAGGATGTTGTTACAGATCCGGTCATAACACTTTCGCAAGTGCTTTATCAACCTTCCTGCTTCCTCAAATTTGCTTGAAAATGCTCCATTTATCCACTCCTTTTTCAAAATTTTCTCGGGGGGGAGAACCCCCCCAGTGCAGTACCACGATAACTTTACGCCTCACCACTTTCAAATGTCACCAGCCACCACTGGCAATAAGTGAGACACACACTCAATGAATAAATCTGAGACCAATTTATGAAAATAATACTTGGTTATATTTATTTTGCAGAACCACTGAGCTTTGCCATAGGTAAATAAGTTTTTCAATAGAAATACTTTGCAGTTTCAAAAATGGACACTGCAATTTTCAGACTTTGCAATGTTAACCTATGAGAGGAAGAAAACATTCAGCATACATAGGAATAACATCGACTTACAAGACCAGTCTTCGGAAGTTAAGGTCAGTATTGGGCAAGGTTCATTTCAGCACCAACAGTCCACCGCCAACGGCAAGGGGGCGACCGGGTGCAAGTTTGAGGTCCCAATACAAATCAATGAGGACTGGGGCAATCTAACAGAGGCTGCTGCTGTTAGGTAAGTAGCAGCGGTTTTGGGGCCCGGTCTCCAGGGTTTGAAGCAAGCACTGGACGTGGCCCAAAGCAGCATCAACACTACACCACCAGTGGCACAGGGGCGGCCGGGGGCAAAGATCCAACACAGCGTCGGGTGAGCAATGAAAAGCAATAGAGAAAGGCCAAATCGGAAAAGGGCTGCAGGATCAGGCCAGGAGGCCAGTAGAAGGAAAGCAACAGCTGGAGAGGTAAGTTGCGATGCTCAAGGCCCAGGGCAGATGGGTGCAGGGGTGTCTTTAGGTGTCGGAAATGACTTACCGGAGCTGGTTGCAGTTGGTGGGAGGGGTCTCTGTGCAGAGGCTGCAGGCAACGTCGGCAACGTCGAGGAGTCGGGAAACGTCTGCTCACGGTGGACTCAGGCTCTGGAGCGCTGAATAACCTTGCTGGAACCAGTGGGCCACTTGGACTTGGGCCGGAGGCATCAGATGGAGAGGTGGAACCAGGGGCAGGCTTCATGGTTCTTCCGGTCATAGAGTCTTTTACTTGAAGATGGTTTCTTTGTGAACAGGTCCACTGTTCTCGAGAGATCTTAGTCTTTGTCAAAGACAGGCAGTACTCCCAAGGTTTTGGAGGTCGCTGGGCTGCAGGACATGTCGTCTTTTGGTGCAGGATCGTTGAAGGCTGCAGACAGGCTGGTAGGGCTGGGGCCAAGTCAGTAGTTCTCTGCAGTCTTCTCTGTTGGTGCAACGCTGTAGTGTCCGGCTCTTCTTAGGTCATCAGGAACTAAAGTTCAGGGTCTGCGGATGCCACCTAAAAACTAGATTTAGGGGTATTACAAGGGAGTGACAGGTAGTGGCCAATGGGCCCCTTCCCTGAGGTGTCTACACCCTCTATTATGCCAACCTCCTTTGGGAGGAGGACATAGTCCTAGCCCTGATTGGATAAGTCCCACCATCTTCAAACTGGTGGGGACTGAAAAGTGTACTTCACCTCGCCTCCAGCACCTGAAGGGTGTGTTTGGCATAGGGGAGCACACCTCCTATTCTTTCTAAGTTTTCCTACCTGTCCTCCCACCAAAAAGGGTGTGAGGACAGGAAGGGGGCCTGCTTCTTCTAACAGGAGAGGCTGGGGTCACATTGCAAATGCAGCAAGGTCTTTGAAGCTCCCCGCCACACATGAAAGGCATTGTTCTCGAACTCAGAGTGCACAGGCACTCTACCCATGAGGTCAGGACACTGTCTGGTGGTAGCAGGCTGGCTTAGGCCAGCCAGTGACCAAAGTAAGGGTTGGTAAGTTTCAGGGGGCCATCTAAGGGGTCCTCTGTATGCAATGTTTAATAAATCTGACAGTGGAATCAGTGCAGGTTTATTATGCTGAGATGTTTGGTACCAAACATCCCATACTTCAGTGAAGCCATCATTGAGCTGGGGAACTTGTAATCATGAGTGTCCAGCCCATGTACTTACTATGGCTTCACTGATCACTTACAATACCCAGGAAACGACAAGGATATTGTGGTGGCATATCTGCTCATGCAGATATGCCCTCACCGGAGATATAGTACACCCTACCTTAGGGCTAAGGCCTGCTAGAGGGGGCTCTTCAGTTTTGTCTGCACCAAGACACGCAGGCTGCAGTGGCAGTGTGCATGTGGTTGGTGAGGGGTCCCTTAGGGTGGCACAATTCGTGCTGCAGCCCTTAGGGACCCTCTTTAACCACAAGGCCCTTGGTACCAGGGGTATCTTTTACTAGGGACTTACATGTGAGCTAAAGTGGTGCCAATTGTGGGAACAAAAGGTACAGTTTAGGGAAGGAGAGCTGGCACAGGGGACCTGGTTGGCAGGGACGCTGTGCACTTCCAGTAGAAATTACATAATTTTCCAGGCAAAAAGTGGGGGCTAACCATATCCAAAAGAGGCACTTTCCTACAAGAACTCTACTCAGATCCACATAATACACCAATTGAGACGGTCAAAAAATGGTTAGAAGATCTAAATATTTTTCCTCAATAACACCAGAGCAGGGGGATGCTTTGGATAGCCCAATCATATTAGCATAAGTTTCTAGTTGATCTATATAATAATCTTTAGGAAGGGTGTGAAATTCCTGACTGGTTTACTCAATCAGTAGTGGTCAGTTCAAAAAAAAAAAAAGGTAAACCAGAGGATGATGCGAACTCCTATCGCCTTATAAGTTTACTTAACTCGATTACATTTTTATGAAGAACATGGCAAATCAACTCGCACAAGTGGTTCCTTCCATTATTCATAAAGATCAAAATGGCTTCCTTCAAAGTAGGAGTTTGGCAATAAATACACACTATCTGATTCAGGCGAATATTTTACTGTACATAAGACCAAAGCAGCAATCATAATGTGTTGCGGGGATTCTGCACATACACAGAACTATGCGCAGGAAAACAGGACCTCGGTGTGTAGGGGCTGAGCCTTTCTACCGCCTCAGTACCACAAAAGTTTTAGTTTCTCATTCGCTCTCCTACAAAATCAAGAAGCTACAAATGATTAGACAACCCAGAACACAACACTCCCGACTCTCTCTCAGGAATCGCGGTAGCAAGACATACCCTTTCGCTCACTCACTCGTGCTTGTCCACAATAAGGATTGACAGTCACTGTTATAGTTCAAAATGTTTATTTTAACTATAGTGCTCTATAATGCAGCATACGAGCCACTACCAGGAGTAAAACGCATAAACCTAAAACAGCATTGTTGCAATTCCAAAGATTATAAAGGGGGATGTCATTGTATACAGACAGTGGAATAAGGACTATAAGGCCTAACCACCCTCCCCTTGGCTAGAAGAAGTTTTATTATATAAAAGAAGATCTCTGGGCTTTGTCAGCAGACCCCATACCTTAGTGCCTAGATGGAAGTTTTACATCATAGGAACTGCATAGCTCTTCTCCTTGGAAAGGTCCCTCTCCAAGTGTGTTTTCGAACAACATAGATTCCCATAATATCAAAGCACGAGTTTCTAGCAGAAGCAGCTGTGTTAGCATGTTTTGTCTAGATGCTAGGGACTGACCAGAACAGAATAACAAGGGGCATTGTTTATCGACCTTGCACATCGTGTTCAGACTAAACTCCAGGAACAGGCAGAGAACGCAGAAAGCAGACGGTTCTCATGTGAAAGGCACAAACAGAGTCTTGCAAAATAAAGTCATGTAGCAACGTGCGCAAAAGCAGCATCATGGCAGCAAAGCTCATGCTAACTTAGCAATGTCGACAATTACGCTAACGGCCATATGACAAATGTTAGATGCAGAGAAAGCGTTCGATCGTGCGCAGTGGAACGTTCTCTTCTCTGTGCTAACAAAATTCGCCTTCCCGCCTAAGTTCATGCAGGTAGTTAAAAATTATACTTTTAACACTAAGGTGCCCATGATAATTAATGGAAATTTGTCAGGGTCGATATCTATCAGTCGTGGGACATGCCAGGGCTGTCCTTTGTGCCCAATTTTAGTTTCATTATTTATAGAACCCCTGGCTTGTGCCCTTTGACAAGATTAGACTATTCAAGCACCTTTAGCGGAATCAGCAAAGTTGAAGCTATTCACGGATGATATTGCTCTCTACTTGGCGACGGACAAAGCTAATATTTCATGCGCCTTTTCCAAAATTTGTGAATTCTCGGAAATAGGAGGTTATAAGATCAACCGCTCAAAATCTGAGGCTATACTCTTTAATTGCTCCCCGGTGGTATTACCGGTATTAATGCAGGCTCATTTTTCTCCCGCCTCATCAATAGGATATGTTGGAATTTTCGTGACCTCTAAGGTAGAGGATCTATTTGAACTTAATTTTAAGGCAACATTATACAAGGTGCGTAATCTCCGAAAGCAATGGCAAAATCTCCCTTTATCAATTATGGATCAGGCGGCTCTTATCAAAATGTGTATCTTTCCACTATTTTTATTCTTATTTGCAAATATTATGATTAAGATCCACAGACCTTTTTTGATACAGTTAACACGGAAATCAGACATTTTGTATGGCAGGGGAAAAAGTCCAGACTTAAAATTCAAGCCCTAAAGCTAGATTTGGAAGAGGGTGCCCTAGCCCTTCCCAATATAAAAATGTACTACCAGGCATCACTACTCGACTGGCTATCTAAATCCCCCCCTGGAAGTTCATACGAAGAAATGTTTTATTTAAAGCTCATGATAAAGGAGTTGGGGATAGGGATCTCTCCCTTCTTAAAAATCCCCACGCTGCCCACAAAATCTAGGTGCAAGACTCCCCGTGTCATTGTAGATCAGTTCCATAAGATATGGGAAGAGTATAAGATCGCTTGGTTTCATCCTCAGCTGAAAATGGCAGACCGTATTCCCTTGGATTTATGCTTGTCTATCCAAACATGTACTCGGTGGTCACGTTTAGGATTTCGCAGGTTATCAGATTTTTTTCACAATAGCGAATTTGTGTAATGGCAGAGATTGGTGAATTTATACACCAATATTAACGCTTCTCTTCTTCAGCTTTACTCAAATTAAGCTCTTCAGCTCGGGATACGAAATGGGAGATGAGATAGTAGCAGAGAATCAGGGGAAAGCTTACTTTAGTTCCAGAATACAGAGAATAGGAAATTGGTATAGATGACTTCATCCAAAGAATTGTAAAGCTTAGGTGTCAGACCTTCTGCGGTCAATAGAAACTTCTACAGGATGCCGCTTAGATATCTCCTAGTGGATGTTTTATAATCGAGTTAGCTATAAGGCTATTAGAGCAGCTAATCGGAGAAGGATGGCGTTTTTCAGTAAATGGATGTTATACTATACCCCTACAAAACTCCATAAAATGTATTCAGGCATAGAACCAACTTGTTTTAGATGCAATCAGGCTAATGGTGATTGGCTCTATGTTATGTTTACATGCACTTTTTTGTCAAAATTTTGGCAGGATATTTTGTTAAAAAATTAGCCAAAAACTGCAGCTTAATCTCCTTCCCGATACATATGCTGCTTTATTTGGCATCACGAAGTCCACGGTCGAAATTACCATGGGGCAGCGTCAGCTGGTTTTTATTTCCACTCTAGTAGCAAGATCACTGGTGTTAGCATACTGGAAGTCTGATTTAATTCCCACAGTCTCCCAATGGATTCAGAAAATGCATAGAGTATACACCCGAGAAGTTATATATGCACAAAGAATGGGCTCTACAGCTAAAGGATATGGAAAAATTGGGAGCGAATAAATAAACTCTGGATAGTTTTGTGTAGAACTGTGCAATGATTGGTTGTTACGTGATGTATGAGCTAAAGTGTTTGACTCATGTTGGGGATGTCAATGATGATATTTATCTTCTATGTCTTTGCACTTTAAAGAGATAAAATCATGTCAAGTGATTGTGATTAGATAAGAAAAATATGTGGAAAAATAGAATGTGGGAAGGGTGGGGGAGAAATGTTTCTAATATTGTTTTATATACAAAAAAAGGGGGGCCATGGATACAACAATGAATTTAGAATTAATTTTGATGTCACTGACCATGTCATGAGTGATGTAATATGTGAGGTCATAAGTAGTGCATTGCGGAGGCGTAAGTTATAGTTAGTTCAGGTAACTATAACTGCTGAATTTCTATAGTTTTGTGTGAATTCTGTGCCTAACTATAACGTCCCTGTAACCTTTGTTTTTTTCCAGTGAATTTATATGTTTTTTTTAACTAGTAGGCGTGTTTGCAGAGTGGTGGAGAAAGTGGGCAGGGCCTCTGACCAGCACTCAGGAATCCCGCTGTGTTGGACGTACTGGAGGTAACAGGAGGGCTTTTTGGGCCCCAAGGACCCTCAGCATCCAAAATGATTCATTCGCCAACCAGTAGTGCGGCAGGAGGTGCATTTGCAGAGTGGTGAAGAAAGGGGGCGGTCTCAGCAATCGTGCTGTGTGGGACTTACTGGAGGTGACAGGAGGGGTTCTTAGCCCCCAATGACTCTCAGCATCCAAGGGGACTTCATCCCCCAACCAGTAGTGCACCAGGAGGCGCATTTGTAGAGTGGTGGGGAAAGGAGGCAGGGGCTCCGAACAGCTCACAGCAATCCCGCTGTGTGGCACTTACTGGAGATTAACAGGAGGGGTTCTTGGCCCCCACAGACCCTCAGCATCTAATGGAACTTCATTCCCCAACCAGTAGTGCACCAGGAGGCGCATTTGCAGAGTGGTGGAGAAAAGGAGCATGGCCCTCGAAGAACTCTCAGCAATCCTGCTGTGTGGGACTTACTAGAGTTAACAGGAGGGCTTATTGGTCCCTGAGGACCCTCAGCAGCCAAGGGGACTTCATCCCCCAACCGGTAGTACACCAGGAGGTGTGTTTGCAGAGTGGTGGAGAAAGAGGGCGTGGTCTCTGATGACCTTTCAACAATCCATCTTTTTTGTTCTCATATATTGGTTTTCTTAGGGAAGGGAGTCTGCGTGGCCCCCCTCCCAGGCTGATTTCGGCCCTGGGGACCCTATCCCCAAGGACCTGGCCTTTTTGTATTTTTTTAATTAGGGGAGAGGGGCTGCACAGCCTCCCTCCCAGGGCTGATTTCGGCCCGGGGACCCCATTCCCCGGCCTTTTAAAAAATAAAATTCTCCAACAGGAGGGGGCCGCATGTCTACAGCTCGAACCGCTGAACGGAAGTACACCAAATTTGGCAAAAAGGTAGCTATTGGGACAGGGAAGTGCCTTTTTTGATTTGGTGTAAATCTGTACAGTAGTTTTGGAAATATTAAAGGAAATCCAAATTTATATATATATAGGGAAGTGGGCTAGGTCCCGGGGGCATGAGGAATTATAAATATGTGGGGGTGCTACTCCTCGAGGCTTTTAAAAATATGTGCAGTCCCGCCCACACCACGGGGACTGCCACCTCCCGGGGGTTAAACATGTAACATTAATGCGGGGTGCCTGCGTGGCCCCCACAGTTCTGGGGACTGCCACCGCCCTGGGGCATTAAAAAAATGTGTGCGGGTGGGCCCACTGGGCCTGCCCGCAACCCGGGGACTGCCACCTTCACGGGGCTGAAATAAACTAATGTAGGGGGACAATCTCCAAGTTTTACATTGGAGGGGGGTGCATGGCCCCCGTCATGGAGACATTTTTGACCCTGGGGACCACCACCCCCCAGGGCCAGCTCCTGCTTCCTCCTGAGGTGCCCACCATCTGGAGGTGAACTGCTTGCTTTTGCTTGGTGGGAGCTGACAGCTTCTACTAAGCAAAAGCAAAAATAACTCCGCTTTCTTCAAGCCGAAGCTGTCAAACAGCTCTGGCTTGCAGAAAGCGGAGTTTTCATCTGTTTCACTGAACGCAAAAATGCGTGCAGGGAAACAAATGAAAACATTGCTCGCACAGACAAGGAACTGCCTTTCAGAAGCCCCCTGTCTGTCAGAGCAGTGCTGGCTTCTGCAGTAGGCGGGTAGCCTGCTGGGACCTCGGACCATTGAGGCTCCCCCTGTGGTCCCATTGCACACTGGTTGCCATAGGGGCACCCAGGTGACATGGCCGGGCCCTGGGGGATGGGGTCCCTGGGACCAAAATCGGCCCGGGGAGGGGGTCCATGCAACCCCTAATAAAAATTACAAAATAAAGGTCAGAAAGAGGCTCTACAATGGTCAGAAAGGAGCAGGAAGAAGCAGAATAAAGGTCAGCAACGAGCCGAAAGAGGCAAGATAAAGGTGAGAAACAATCAGAAAGAGGCTAAATAAAGGCGAGAAACTAGCAGAAAGAGGCAAAATAAAGGTGAGAAATGAGCCGAAAGAGGCAAAATAGAGGTCAAAAACTGGCAGCAGGAGGCAAAATAAATGTCAGAAATGAGCAGAAAGAGGGAAACTAGAGGTCAGCAATGAGCAAAAAGAGGCAAAATAGAGGTCAGAAATGAGCAGAAGGAGGCAAAATAAAGGTCAGAAATGAGGAGAAAGGCAAAATAGAGGTCAGCCACGAGCAGAAAGAGGCAAGATTAAGGTCAGAAAGAGGCACAATAGCAGTCAGAAAGGAGCAGAGAGAGGCAAAATAAAGGACCGAAACCTGCAGAAAGAGGCAAAATGAAGGCCAGCAAGGAGCAGAAAAAGGCAAAATAAAGGTCAGAAACAAGCAGAAAAATGCAGAAAACGAGCAGAACCCACTTGTTTTAGCTTTCCTAAAACTGTACAATTATTCCCCAATTGGCAATACCTTTAGCTCCTCCTGTAAGTCCCTAGTAAATTGTACCCCTGGTACCTAGGGTAGGGAAGCTAAAGAGGGTCTCTAAGGGCTGCAGCATGTATTATGCCACCCTAAGGGACCCCTCAGCACCCAGCATGCAAACTGCCATTGCAGGCTGCGTACCATGGTGCAGAGAAAAGCGTAGACACGACTTGGCACACCTCCTGTTTGCCATGCCTGCAAATATTGCATGCAGTATAGGCAAGTCACGCCTCCAGCAGGCCTTACAGCCCTAAGGCAGGGTGCGCTATACTACATGTGTGGGCATATCTACATGAGCAGCAGTGGCGTAGCTAGACACTTTGCCGTCTGTGGTGGTCCCTGCCTTTGCTGCCCCATGACAAACGCATGTAAGAGTGGGGGGAGGCAGCCGCCGCCGCCCCTAAAACTTGCCGCCCAGGGCGGAGGCGGACCACCCCCGCACTCCCTTGCTACGCACTGATGAGCAGATATGACTCTGTGATGTCTAAGACAATTCTTAGATATTACAAGTGAACAGGGAACCCATTTTGAGTACATGTGCTAGACACTGGTGTTTACAAGTATGTGCTGGACACTGGTGTTTACGAGTTCCCCAGCTACATGATGGCTTCGTTGAAACTTGTATTAATAAGCCCACACTGATTCCAGTGATGGATTTATTAATACATGCACCCAGAGAGCACCTTAGAGGTGCCCCCTGAAACCTGCAGACTCCCTGTGTACTGGCTGATTGGTGCAGACCAGTCTGCCACCACAAACAAGTTTCTGACCTCCTGCGGGTGAGAGGCTGTGCTCTCTAAGGGCAGAAACAATGCCTGCTCAAGCTGGAGGTGGTGTCACCTCCTCTTAACAGGAGGGCTTTGTAATCAGCATATCAAGGCAGGAGCCTTCAAAGGCTTCTGCCGCCCTTGATATGCAACCCAAGGCTTCCCCAGACAGGGGACATGCCAACCCCTGTCCCGGGCCCATTTGGCACCAGGGCAGGTGGGAAATTAGCTGGTCAGGAGGCTCTACTCAGATTAGTACCACCTCTAAGGTGGGCTACCTGAAGTGGACACGACTTTTAGAATTCCACCATCTTAGTTTTGGCAGAATTAGGCTGTCTGGGTCAGGGTTATGCCCACTTCCCACAAGAAGTGGTCATATAGAGTGTGTAGACACCCTAAAGTTAAGTAGCCCATTGGCTACTAGCTGTCACTCCCTGTAACACCCCTAAATTAAGTATTTAGGTGACACACCTGACACAAGGAACTTAGATTTGATGGATCAAGAAGAGAGGAAAAAAAAGAGCCGCAAGAAAAACGAGAATTGAAGACAGCTGTGGACTTTTGGCGCCAAACTCTGCCTGCACCCAGTCTTGACTATCGTGACCAGCGACTCGTCCTGCAGCTGACCAGCTTCCACGAACCACGGGAGACTGCCAGCACTTCACAAATTGCCAAGCAATCTCCCTTGGAGTAGAAGAGCTACTCCCCTGCAGTCCGCAGGCAACAAAACGCAAAGTCCGGACTACTGAGTTGCTGCTCCGCGACCAGCCTGATGCAGCAGCCCCCAAGGAAGAGGACCCTGTCCTCTAAAAGGTCAGATCTGCCCCTCCATCGAGTGAGAGGACCAAGACCAACTAGAGCCATACTGGACCAATACCCAGGGTACAAGACCCCTTGCAGCAAACAGAGACCATGAGAGTCCAATCTGGACTCCAACAACATAGAGACCAAGCAGCCATCGAGGGACATCAGCACCACTGAGACCCACCTCCTGAGTGGCCCAGCTGTTCTGATTTTTGCACCCTCAACCTGCAAGACTGACAACCAGGTTCCAGGGCGCTCAGAGCCCAGCTTACCTTTCCACACTGCACCTGAGCGCCCTAGCCTTGGTACAAACAAATCGGCTGTGCCACCTTGTCCCCTGGCCCCTTGTGACCCAGCCCCCCATTGGGAGCTCCCGGACTCAAAGTCTCCCTCTGTATCCTGTTTCTAGGTGCCCTTCCTTCTTTCCACCAGCATAGCGCCCACAGCTACCAACCTGATCAGCACCTCTGCAACCAGATGCCCCACATCAGGTAGCAAGTAACAGACAAAACAAAGCACTAAATCCCACTCAACCTGTATCTCTTTAAAGTGCTTAGTGGGCTGACCGGAAACCATTTAAGACCCCATACGCATGTTACTTTATCATGTTATTTTATTTTTCATTGTTTTTAATCATAATCTGCATAGGTGAATGCATACTGCCATACAAGTCCATAGCATTATTTTTGATTATTTCAACCTTTTTATCTTTGATATCAAAACGCATTTTCACAAGAAAGCACTTTTTTTGTACATTTTCTATAAAATTTGTATACATTTAGATCAGTACCTCAAATGTGTCTATTGTCTCCCCATATCACATTGCACTCACACATTCACTTACAGAAAGCACATCCTCTCACATATGCCACTCACACCCATCCCATCCCATCCCAGTCACACCTCACATACACTGCGGGTTAGAACGGAGAAAGATTTTCCTATTTCTGCAGTTGTTGTGTTGCAGGGCAGTATCTCTCACATGTTTGTGGGCCAGGATCTCTCACACATCCACTCAAACAGCCAGTTACTTACCCATATACCCACTTACACACCCAGTCACTCGCTCATACAGCCACTGAGACACTCGCTCACCCATACAGTCACTCACCTACCCACTGACACACCCATACAGCCATTCACATACCCACTCATTCACCCACACAGCTACTTACACACCCACTTATACACCCATACAGCCACTCACACACCCATTCACACACCCATACAGCCACTCACACACCCACAGAGCTAGTCAGAAACCCACTCACTCACCCATAGTCACTCATGCATGCACTCACACACCCATACATCCACTCAGACACCCACTCACACACTGATACAGTCACACAGCCACTCAGATCACATATGTTAGAAATAGTATCACTCATTAGTAGTCCACCTAGTATACGAATCTAACTTTTGCAGTAGTTTGGTATATATGTTTAACAATCATAAACTCTTAGAAAACACTTACACTCACTTGATGATGTCATCAGTGGTGTAACTTTCGAATTTTTAACGTTTACATAGTTTAGTTCAGTAGAGTGAGTGCCATACAGTGGAGTGGCGTACACTGGAATAGGGTAGAGTAGAGTGGTGTGGAGTGGAGTGGTCTAAAGTAGAATAGCGTAGAGTTGAGTGGCATTGAGTGGAGTGGTGTAGAGTTTAATAACTTAGAGTGGATGGGATTAGTGTAGAGTAGAGTGGCCTACAGTGGTGTGGCCTAGAGTGGAATAGCGTAGAGGGGAGAAGTAGCGTAGAGTGGAGTGGCATAGAGTAGAGTGGAATAGTGTACAGTCTCGCGGAGTACATTGGAATACCGTTGCGTGGAGTGCCCTAGAGTGAATTGACGTTGAGTTGTATAGCGTACTGTGGAGTAGCATAGAGTTTAGTGGCATGGAGTGGAGTGCCTTAGAGTGTAGTGGCGTATAGCGCTGACTGACGTAGAGTCAAGAGGGGTAGAGTGGAGTGACGTACATTGGACTAGTGTACAGTGGAGTGGCCTAAAGTGGAATAGCGTATAGTGTTGTGGCGTGGAGTGGAGTGGCATAGAGTGGAGTTGCGTACAGCAGAGTGGCCTAGAGTTGAATACTGTAGACTAGAGTGGTGCAGATTGGAATAGCGTAGAGTGGAATGATGTCGAGTGGCAGAGGCCAGTGGCATAGAACTGAGTGGCGTAGAGTGGAGTGCCATGCAGTATTGTGGCATACAGTGGAGTGGTGAAGAGTGGAGTGAAATAGCATGGCGTGGAGTGGTGTAGAATGGGGTGGCATCGAGAGGAATAGTGTAGAGTGGAATAGCATAGAGTGGAGTGGTGTAGAGAGAAATAGTGTACAGTGGAGTCACGTACAGTAGAGTTGAGTGGCATAGAGTTGTATGTCGTGGAGAGAGGTGGTGTGGAGTGGAATAGCATACAGTGGAGTGGGTTCGAGTAAAATAGTGTAGCAAGGAGGGGACTAGCGTAAAGTGCCATAGATTCCAGTGGCATAGAGTGGAATAGCATAGAGTGGAGGGGCGTATAGTGGAACAGCGTACAGTGTTGTGGCATACAGAGGAGTGGCGTAGAGTGGGATAGCTTAGAATGGAGTGGCGTAGAGTGGAGTGGCGTAGACTGGAATGGAGTGGCGTAGAGGCGAATAGCATTGAGTAGAGTTGCATAGGGTGGAATAGCATTGCGTAGAGTGGAATAGCGTTGACTAGAGTGGCGTAGAGTGGAATGTTGTAGAGTGGAGTGGCATACACTGGAATAGCGTAGAGTGGAATAGCGTACAGTGTCGTGGCTTAGAGTGGAATGGCATAGAGTGGAATAGTGCAGTGTGGAGTAGCATAGACTGGAGTGGTGTAGAGTGGAGTGGAGTGGCGGAGTGGAATATCATACAGTGTCATGGCATAGAGTTGAATATTGTAGCTTGGAGTGGCATACAGTAGAGTGGAATAACGTAGCGTAGAACGTAGTGGCGTAGAGTGGCATACAGTGCAGTGGTGTAGAGTGAAGCATTGTACAGTGGAGTGGTGTAGAGTGGAATAGCGTAGAGTGGCTTAGAAATGAGTGGCATATAGTCGAGTGGCATAGAATGGAGTACAGGGCGAATGCCATAGAGTGTTGTGGCGTACACTGGAATAGTGTGGAGTGGTTAAGTGTGGAGTGGCCTACAGTGTAATAGCATAGAGTGGAGTGGCATACACTGGCGTACAGTCAACTGGCGTGGAGTGGCGTACAGTAGAGTGGCGTTGAGTGGAGTGCCGTAGAGTGGAGTGGAATATAGTACAGTGGAGTGCTGTAGAGTGGCATAGAGTGGAATATTGTAGCATGGAGTGTGTTAGAATGGAGTGGCATAGAGTGGAGTGTTGTAGAGAGGAATATCATAGAGTGGAGAGGCATAGAGTCCAGTGGAATAGCGTGGAGTGGCGTACAGCAGAATGGAGTGGTATAGACTGGAGTGGCATAGAGTGGTGTAGAGTGGAATAGCATAGAGTGGAATAGCACTGGGATAGTGTACAGTGGAGTGACCTAGAGTGGAAGAGCGTAGAGTAAGGTGGCATACAGTGGTGTGCAGTTAAGTGGCATACAGTAGAGTGCAGTAGAGTGGCATAGGATGGAGTGGCTTAGAGTGGAGTGCTATAGATTGTAGTGGCATACACTGGAATAGCATGGAGTGGCGTACAGTGGCATAGAGAGGAGTGGCATGGAGTGCTGTAGAGTGGAATAGCGTACAGTATTGTGGTGTACAGTGGAGCAGTATAGCGTAGAGAGGCGTATAGTGGAATAGCGTAGCATGGAGTGGCGTAGAGTTGAATAGCGTGGAGTGGCATACAGTAGAGTGGTGTATAGCAGAATGGCATCGAGTCAAATAGCATAGAGGGAAATAGCGATGACTGGAGTGGGGTAGAGCAGAGTGGAATAGTGTACAGTGTTGTGGCATAGAGGGGAATAGCATGGAGTGGCGTACAGTGAGTTAAGTAGAGTGTTGTAGCGTTGAGTGGCATACAGTGGACTGGGGAAGAGTGGAGTGATTTTCAGAAGAGTGGCATGCTCTGGACTAACATAGAGTGGAATAGCATAGCATGGAATCGCATAGAGTGGAATGGCACAGAGTGGAGTGGTATTGAGTGGAATAGTGTACAGTGTTGTGAGGTGTAGTGATGTAGAGTGGAATAGCATAACATGTAGTAACATACAGTGGAGCGGAGTGCTGTAGAGTGGAAGAGTGTAGAGTCGAGTGGCATGTAGTGGTATAGAATCCAATAGAGTGGAGTAGGATAAACAGAGTGGAGCGGCGTGGAGTGGCGTGTTGTGTAGTAGAGTCTAGTTTAAACAGATGTAGCATAAAAGCATCTGAACGTATGTAGATAAAACTTGGCAGGAATATAAATTATGGTGTGTAAAGGTAATTTTTGGTAGTTTCAAACAAACATTTATTGGGCGGTGGTATACCATGATAACTTCGCGGTATACTGTTTTACATGCCGATCACAAGGCAGTATATCATTGGCTAATGTCTACATTTGCAAAAGTAAAAGGCAACCATGTAGTTTTCACCACACTTTGGCCGTGTTCTGGGTGAGGCCGTTGGCTATTGGTAAGTACTAGGTTTTATTGTTGTTCCCTAGCTATTTCCAAGCATGGTCTTTTTTCGGGGAGGGCAGCATGTGCTCCTCCCCCCTCATCCCCTGGAACCAAGGTCAAAATACAAGCCGTCCAAGAGCCTAATTAGGCCCCGGTGACCATATTCTGCAGGGCTGAAAAGTATTAAAAAGGGGAGAGGTCCACGTGGTTCCCCTCACCGAGCCAAAAAATGCTCTGGGTTCCCCATCCCCCGGGGCCAAGTAATTAATGAAGGGAGGGAGTGCGCGGCCCCCCTCCCAGAACCTTTAAAAGCTCTGGGGACCCAATCCTTCAGGGCCGGCTCAGTGACTGTGTCCTGGGGATCCCACCCTCGGGACACAGTAGTTGTTTCCCTGCTCCACTGGCTCAAGCAGGGAAACATAGGTTTGTTCTTGTCTGGCGGGAGCATTTTTAAATCTCCCGCCAAACGGGAGCAAATGTGTAAGTGTGCTCCCAGCCAGCGGGAGATTTAGAAATGCTTCCTCCTGCTAGCAGGAGTGCAGGTAGGGAATCAAAACACATATTGCTCCCACCTGAAGGGAACATTCAAATAGCAGCTGCTCCCTCAAGGTGGGAGCAATGCCCGATCCTGCCCTGGGAGGGTACTGTGGCACCCACATATGATAAATAGAGGCCTCAGGGGATGTGGTCCCTGGGGCCTATGAAAGCTCTGTGGTGGGGGGGCGTGCGGCCCTCCTCCCTTTTTCAAATAAGATATGGCCCCAGGGGATGGGGCCCCCGGGGCCTTTGGCTCAGAGAGGGAGGCTGCACGTCCCCCTTCCCTTTTTTGTTGAATTTGGCCCAGGGGATGGGGTCCCTGGGGCCTAATGAGCATCGGGCAGAGGGGTCACACGGCCCCATCCCCTTTTATTAATTAAATTTGGCCTTGGGGATGAGGTTCTTGGGTCTCTGAAGGCTCGGGGAGTGGGGCTTTGTGGCCCTTCCACCCCTTTTTTGTTGAATTTGGCCCCGGGGATGGAGTCCTCAAGGCCTAATGAGGCTCGTGGAAGGGAGCTGTAGGGCCCCGCCCCTATTTTAATTGCATTTGGCCATGAGGGATGTGTCTCTGGGACCTAATGAGGCTCAGGGACGGGGATCGTAAACCCCCCCTTTTTTAATTGAATTTAGCCCTGGGGATCAGGCCCCCGAGGTCTAATTAAGCTCGGGAGGGGGCCACATGGAATTCGGCCCCCAAGATGGGGTCCCTGGGGTCTATAAAGGTTTAGGGAGGGAGGCTGCACATCCCTCTCCCCTGAATATGAATTGACCTGAAGTCCAACACTACGCGTGCATGCAAAGGCTGTGTGTGGTGTGGTGTTGGCAGACTGCAGGGTGGTTGGTTGCCTTCAGGTGGGTTTGGCCACAGCCAAGTTCTGTGATCAACCCCCCGTTGCGGACAGCCAAGGTTTGTGCACAGCATGGGGTTGGCTGCCTCAGGGTGGGTTGGCTGGCTGTAGGCTAGGCCCTGTGGCCACCTCCCTGCGGGGGCGTTGGCCACAGACCCTGCGGCCAACCTTGCAGCGTGGGGTAGGCTTTACGTATGGGAATAAAACATTACTTTATATTTAAAAAAAGTCGAAATTCTCTGAAAAAACCCAAAGGTTATAGTTAAGAAAAATGTTCAGTAACAACATAGCGTTTTAAACTCTAAAAACCACAGAAATGTACCTGTTATAGTTATCCCATGTAACTATAACTCATGCCCTAAGGTAACTATAACTCGAGCCTTCGCCATGCACTGCTAATTACCCCACATATTACATCACTCATGACATTTTCTATGACCTCATTGATAATATTGCTGCAGCTTTTGCAATTAAATTATTGATAAGAAAACTGTGCATGGCGGGGGCGCGAGTTATAGTTACCTTAGGGCACGAGTTATAGTTAGTTACTTGAGATAACTATAACTGGTGAATTTCCGTGGTTTTTAGGGTTTAAAACTTTACGCTGTTACTTAACATTTCAACTAATTATAACGTTACTTTAATCTTTGTTTACTCAGTGGAAAAATGTGTATATATATGAAATAAATTACCATTTACTGAGAACCAAAACACACGAAGTGACTTTTTTGGAATATTTCTTTGATGTTCTTTTATTCTTTCTTCAGATACTTTCTCAAAACATCAAAACAGCACGCAGCCTCCAAAGTTGTGTGAATATTCGGAAATAGCCAACATGTGTTTCACGCCCAATTGCGCTTCTTCAGGGCTGTTACAAACAAAAATTCTATATCAATACATATTCAAATTAATAGATATAAAGTATACAAAATTAGCACAGACTTTGTCCAATATGGATCTATCCCACTAATGGTCACATTCCTATTTGACAACACACTGGAATACAAATAAACTACATCAATCATTTTTAAGATACAGAAAAAATGGAAAATTAGTTCATTCAGTACATTCTATTGTGCAGAAAGAGCGGGACTTCAAAAACAGTGCCCGTAAATGAACCTTCAATCACCACTTTCAGTTTCTGACTGGAATTAAAACACAGAGTTAACCCCTGTTCTACGTGAATTACCTTCTTAAACTCATGCTAAATACTATTAAATTAATTTTAAATTACCTTTTGAAAAGGATATTCTTGGTCTTTCTTGGCTGATAATTTCTTAAGTAGTGCCTTAATGTGAATTAACCACGTTTTTTTATATCTGAGACAGAAATGGAAACAAACAAAGGCACAAGAACAATGTTACGTTCAAGTTCCCTAAGTTTGGTGCAAAGACGCCGTAAAAGAGAACCCTATTTAGACTCATACTATTATCAAGTTTGTAAGGTTCTCACCTTCAAAATTGTTCTTTCTTTCTTTTTGATCACTCTCCCTCGTTAATACCAACTCCTTTTTATTGGTCATGTATTTCCATATTCCTTCATTATTTGATCCCCCTTGATACAGGTCTGAGGAAAGATTAAAGATATTCATTCAAACCTCCCTCTTTAAAAAGCACCATAATAAAAAAACGTCAGTTGAGAGCTCTGCATATTATTATTAAATGTTTCTTATTAGTGCCTCCAATAACTACTGGACCAATTGATAGAGCGCAGATACAATGACAGGCGACTACAGCCGTTTGCGTGTAATCGTCTATATAGATTTGTATCTAATGCGTTGTGTAGCCCTCTGTTTAAATGCCCGAACATAAAGAACCTTTCATTAGAAGTAGTTACCACGGTAAATGTCGCACAGTATTTGTGCTCGCTTAAAGGTCCCGATTACAGCCTTCCCCTTAATAACATGTGTTTTAAGTTACAAAAATAATCTCAAGTGGCCATAATATGTCCTCCCGCACTCATAATTTTAAGTGTTGAGATCGTAATCTCAGCCTCCCCCTTAGCAGCAACTCTCCTTACCGTGAAGCGTCTTTCAGCCTGCGTGGTCCCTTACTGAAACGAGTTGTGTGTTCACTGAGAACATTTCCTCCTCCCTTTTTTATACTAAGCTGAGACCTTAATTATTTGCACCTGGATGCGCGCGAAACGCGAGTTCTTCAGATACCCGCGTTCTTTTGTTTTCTGTATTTATTCGCTAGTAGAAATATCCTAGTGGATTAGAATAGTTACCAATTAGTCCCCATTCATTCGGGAAAATAAAGGTAAAATTATGAGGGTCACGTAACTATATAGTACTAAAAGGTTTGCTGATTCACTTATTTTTTTATTGCAAAAATATTTATCAAATAAACAATCTAATTTATGAAGCATTCCATTTAGGACTGCAGACTCGAACTCATAACCTCTTGGTTCATTACTTCCTTGATACCTTCCTTGTGCTAACCAGGAGTGTGACATGTAACATTATTGTTATGAGTTCTTAGCATATAATTGCATTACTTTGACCAAGAACCGCATATATAATCAATTAATGTTTTTCAAGAAGTATCATCCTACTTGCATTGTCTGCATGGATAAAAACCGAAAACGGAGGCTCTTCAGATGCCCCTACTCCTTTGATATAGTATTTATTCACTTGTTAAACTAATTCATTTGTGAAAATAAAGATAATTTTATGGGGGTCACGTGACTATAAAGTTCTAAATGGCTTGGAAATTCACTTATAGTTTGATTACAAAAGTTTTATTTCCAAATTAACAACCTAATTAATAAAAAGATGAAAAGAAGGCAGAAAGGTGGGAGGAAAGACTTACCGCTAAATCCAGGGAGCTTATGGGAATGCTCATTGCATTTGCGGAGGATCAGAGAGAGACTTTGCTTAAAGAAATTGAGGAAATTGAGGAATTTAAGAAAGAGATAGAAGACCTGAACTGTACTGAAAATACACTTAAGAACTATGACATATTGAAAAAAGTGATGGATAAGTACCAGGTAGAACTTTAGGAGAAGAAACGTATAAAATTCTCTAGGGATGAGAGAGATATAGGATAGTATACACATATGCCAGAAAATTTGATGGAACAATACGAAATGATGATAATATGAGAAACACTAGAGAAAAAGATGTTACTCTTAGTGAAGCATCTAGCACGGGCTTAAGCAGCAGCGAATCAGAAACAGAAAGATTGAGCAATGCAGATCAGGTGACAGGGGAAAGATCTTCCTCTTTTTTACGGGAACTGAGAAGAACGCGCAGACTGCATATCCAGACAGGAGGACGGGATGTAGAACGAGACAGAAGAGAGGGAGAGGGAACAAAGGATGGGGCTCCAGATCCTAACAGAGGAGACAAAGACAGTGAACGGGTGAGAACCAGGTTACAAAGACGGAAGGAAACAGAACAGAAGAAGTAGAGAATCTGGTGGTAAACCTCTCTCAAAAAGTCCTTACAGATTCTGAGAGAAGTGTCCTCATCCGAGGGCTTAGTTTTGCACCTACTAACAAGTGGGATGACTTAGGTGCGAAAAGTGATGTAAATAGGTTTGTAAGGAAATTAAAATTGAAAAAGTACTTTCTTAACAGATCTGTAACGAAGGACAGTATAGAGATTAGGAAAGATCCAAGTCACATCTCTATAAAAGATCTTAAAAACATAGAGGTATTAATGACTCTTGACGACACTAAGTGTGATATAGAAGATTTAGCAATGGATTTGTGTATTGAAACAGATCATTGTATTTCTAGTATATTGAAGCCCAAGTCCAAATTTATTCCACCTACGAAAGTGGAAAATGTATTGGATGTTTTTTCAAATTTGGTTATGCTGGATTTTGACAAATGTGTACCCATGGAGCATAATTATAATTTGAATAAAGCTGAATTTGAAGCATTACGGAATTTAAGTGGTGATAAATCTATTATTATAAGACAAGCTGATAAAGGGGGAAATGTTGTAATAATGGACCACTGTGACTATCATAGCGAAGCTTTACGTCAATTACGAGATCGCTCAAGCTATGTAAGGGTGACAATGTCTCAGTTAGAAAAATCAAAGGACCTAATTAAAACCAAACTTCAGTCCTATTTGGACAAACAGTTACTAGACACTGAAGAATTTAACTATATGTGGACTGAAAATGCTAAAACTGCGATTATATACTTTCTGCCTAAATTACATAAGGGAGGTAGGATACCTCCAGGGAAACCGATAATTGCAGGAATTGGCAGTATTACTGAGCACATTTCAGAATATATTGACATGTACCTAGCACCCTTTGTTAGAACATTATCATCATACATAAAAGACACCAAAGAATTTCTGAAACAAATAAGGGACATACATTGGGAAGAAGACATGTGCTTAGTTACCATGGATGTCAATACTCTTTACACCAGTATAGAACATAACAAAGGATTAGAAGCAGTGAGGTACTTCCTCTACACAAAATCGAACATGATTCTTCAATTGGTTGAGCTCGTGCTCACAAAAAAAAAATTCTGTACAAAAAAGATCTTTTTCACCAAGTGAGTGGAACAGCCATGGGCTCTAAATTTGCTCCCTCTTATGCAAACTTATTCATGGGGCACTATGAAAGGGAACATGCTTGGAAAATGAAGGAGGAGTATGTGGATAATTAAATTTATTGGGGCAGATACATTGACGATATTTTTGTTATTTGGAAAGGAGATGAAGAAACATTGATATTTTACACCTCTTAAAGAATAACTACAATATTACGTTAACATTAGAATACAGAAAAGAAAGCATTTATTTTTTGGACTTGGAACTATATGTAGATAAAGGACACTTAGAGTCCAGGTTATACAGAAAATCCACTGCAGCTAACTCTACTCTGCATGCAGAATCAGGACATTTGAAAAGACAGATAGATAATATTCCCTACAGGGAATTTTTACGTGCAAAACGTAACTGCTGTGATCCTATGGAATATGAAAGAATGGAAAAAGAGCTTTTGCTTACATTTACTAGAAGAGGTTATGATTCAGGTGTCATACTGAAAGCTAAGAAAAGAGCTCAGAGTGTAAAAAGAGAAGAGCTGCTAAAGGATAAGACAAAAAAAGAAAAATCTGGAGATGACAAAATAGTGAGGTATATCACTACATATAGTGAGGGAAATAATAGGGTATACAATACATTACAGAAACATTGGGATGTACTAACCCTAGACAAAGACATTGACAAAATAATATTGACTAAACCAACTATGGTTTATAAGAGACCACCAACCTTAAGGAATATATTGAGTCCTAGTGACACAACGAGAGATGAAATTCCAAACACGAGTAGAGAGATAACAGCTCTGACTGATAGTACGCTACCAGTAGGATTTTATAGATGCAATAATTGCATCTGTTGTAAACATGTCAATGATAAATCAAAAGAATTTTCTGACAGTAGACATCACAAGAGGTTTAGGATTGTTTCCTTTATGAATTGTAATACAGATAGTTGTATTTATACTATGACCTACATCTGTGGAAAAGTATATGTAGGATCCACGGTGCGCAAACTCAAGATCAGATGGATGGAACACTTACACTTACGAGCAATAAAAAACTGTGACATGGAATATCCAATGGCCATACATTTTCGGGATAACCACAAACTGATGGAAATAGGAGGTATTCACTGCATGGGGATTGAACATGTGACATTACAGGAGAGGTGGTGACTTGGAGAAAAAGTTACGTATAAGAGAAACTTTCTGGATTAATAAATTATGGACAGTTGAATTGGGATGAAATGTGGATAGAGAACTGTATACGGTGATCTAGGAATTTGGTCACTTACACTTTAAATAGATCAAGGATATTAACAAATTAGAAGTTTTCTTCTCTTGTCCCTCACCTATTGTGATAGAAGTATGAGATATATTATTCTAGAATATTGACGTTTTCTGGATCTCCTTTAATTTAGAAGAACGTATCAAAACACAACACAGATATTTTCAATTTGAAGTTTGTGCAAAGTCTCTATAAATATGTATATAAGAACAGAAGATTGAAAATATGGGTTAAAGACAATTTAATTGAATGTTCTGATATAACTTATGGTACTATAGGTCAGTTTGGAGCCAACCACAAGAAAACATAGTACTATAAGCTTTCCATTTTAGTTTTGAATAATTAGAATAATGAGAGAATATAGAAATTGAATTAATAATTGGGTTTTTTTTACAGGCAGACAACGCAAGTAGGAAGATACATCTTGATAAACATTAACTGATTATATATGTGGTTCTTGGCTAAGTAATGCAATTATGTGTTAAGAACTCATAAAAATAATGCTATATGTCTCATTCCTTGTTAGCACAGAATAGAGAAGGTATCAAGGAAGCAATGAATGAAGAGGTTATGAGTTCAAGGCTGCAGTCCTAAATGGAAGACTTTATTAATAAGGTTGTTAATTTGGAAATAAAACCTTTGTAATCAAGTGAATTTGCAAGCCATTTAGAACTATATAGTCATGTGACCCCCATACAATTATCTTTATTTTCACAAATGAATTAGTTTTACAAGTGAATAAACACGTATATCAAAGGAGTAGGGGCATCTGAAGTGCCTCCGTTTTCAGTTTTTAGCCATGCAGACAATGCAAGTAGGATGATACTTCTTGAAAAACATTAATTGATTATATATGCAGTTCTTGGTCAAAGTAATGCAATTATGTGCTAAGAACTCATAAAAATAATGCTACATGTCACACTCCTGGTTAGCACAAGGAAGGTATCAAGGAAGTAATGAACCAAGAGGTTATGAGTTCGAGTCTGCAGTCCTAAATGGAATGCTTCATAAATTAGATTGTTTATTTGAAAGATATTTTTGCAATAAAAAACATAAGTGAATCAGCAAACCTTTTAGTACTATATAGTTACGTGACCCTCATAATTTTACCTTTATTTTCCCGAATGAATGGGGACTAATTGGGACCTATTCTAATCCACTAGGATATTTCTCCTAGCGAATAAATACGGAAAACAAAAGAACGAGGGTATCTGAAGAGCTCCCGTTTCGCGCGCGTCCAGGTGCAAATAATTAAGGTTCCAGCCGAGTATAAAAAAAAGGGAGGAGGAAATGTTCTCAGTGAACACACAACTCGTTTCAGTAAGGGACCACGCAGGCTGGAAGACGCTTCACGGCGAGGAGATTTGCTGCTAAGGGGGAGGCTGGGATTACGATCTCAGCACTTAAAATTATGAGTGTGGGAGAATGTATTATGGCCACTTGAGATTATTTAGGTTACGGAGTGAGGGAAGGAAGATGGCGGACTAGAGCCGCCGCGTCTCGCAGCCTCGCAGGGTTCCCAGCTCCCGTCCGGCCTGGCTGACATATCGCTGTAGCTGAGAGGCTTACCTTTATGGAATATCCGGTGGTAACTCTGCACCTCACAACGATTATTTGAACTCCGATCCTGTCCCCTTAGATGCTCATATCCAGCTGCAGCCTTTGGCGGGCTTCGAGGCAAGCCTGTTGGAGAATTTGTCGTACACCGTATTCCTACGACTCCTGCGAATCGGGAGTCTATTGGTCGCGTCTCTTCTCAGGGGAAACCGAGTCAAGGGTGGACATGGCGCCACTGAAGAACACAGCAAAAGTGACTCGGGCTGCTCATCTTGCGGGGGTACAACCTCTTCTGCACACTGAGGACAATTCTGAAAATGGGGCTAAAGCGGCTTTGATGAAAACTGGCAGGCCGGCAGCGAGGCTCATAGAGGCAGGTAAGGCGGCAGAGCTGATATTGGAAGGAGAGCTCCGCGCTGCAACTGCTGACACTATTGCGCTTGCTTCGCTACTTTGTAGCCCGATCACAAAAGAAAATGAGGCAGATGCTGTTGGGAATAAGGCACTGGAGAACTCTGTGGAGAGGGGAGAAGAGGAACCTGTTGCAGAGCGGGAGCTGCCTGGCAGTTTGGATCAAAGGGAGAGTTCGGATTTACAAAGTGGGGCGGAGCTTTTTACTAGAGAAATGGACAATACTGGAGAACTATTGATCCCTAGCCAGCTGGGCAGTAACAATGAGAGCAATGGTGATACCCCCGGTAATATTAGTCAAAATTGTGAAGTTTTTAGCCCTGTGACCAATCAGTCTAGTAAGGATATACAATTGGATCAAGCCAATCAGAGTAATGTACTCGAGCAATTTCAGAAGACAGCTAACCAGCAGAAGACAAGCTCAAACAAGCCTGGCTCAGGGGGGGAGGCTTTAACTTCAAAGAATTATCAAGAGGGCACATATAATGTTTATAAAACTCCGGCGACAAATCAAAAGAAAAGAGGAAAAGGCCTTAAAATTGCTAATATTCGCGGGAAATCCATTGACCCACAAGGGGGGAGCCTGTATACTAGCTCGGGTGCCCGCTGAGGATTGGAGAACAGCCCACTAAGGAAATGGGTGCAGGCTAAGGGGGAAGTCAGAGCGATGATCTCACTATTGTCTGCCACTAATCTAGCTAAGATCCAAGGCACGGAAAGTATAGCTCGTGGCGAAAATTATGAGGCTCGAGCTGAGCAAGAAATTTCCCTGACTTCTCCTCTAATCAGCTCAGATAGCCCGCCCGCACCAAGTATGGAGGGGGCTAACAATGTACAGACCGCTTCGTTGATGGGAGAAGTGGAGACAGGAGGAGATTTATGTATGGTGAGGGAACCTTCTCTTGCAGTAATACTACAAGCATTGCAGGAACAACGATGTGAGGCTCAGGCCCACCATGCACAGGTCAGGGCGGACTATCTAAGCATTAAGATGTCACTTGATGAGGTAACAAATACGGTGGCTAATATCACGAAAGATGTGATGGAGTTGCAAAGCAGGGTTGCGGAAGTAGAAGAGACAGTTACTTCAGTTGTACAGACTGTTCAGTCACACGAGCAACAGCTTCACGCTTGTCATGCTAAGGTTGAGGACCTGGAAAATAGGCAAAGACGTAATAATTTAAGACTGTTTGGGGTGCCGGAGGGCAAGGAAGATTCAGAGCTCCGCGCTTTTGTGGTCCATCTCCTTCAGAAAGCTTTTCCTGATCTATCGGATTGGGATTGGGATTGCCAAGTTCAAAGAGCACATAGGCTCCCCTTAACCATACAAAGGGCTAATGCCCGGTATCCCCGTCCTATTCTGATTTTTGGGGGGAATTTTTTGCTGAGACAAGCATTGTCTTTTAAGGCTCGTCCTAATTCTCCAGTGGCAGTGGACTCTTTATCAATATTCTTTAGATCAGACCGTGCAACCATGGAAAGAAGGTGGAAGTTGAGACAACTTATCGATCCACTCAAGGCGACTGGGGCTCAAGTGTTCCTCCAGGAACCTGCAAGGCTAAAAGTTATTAAAGATGGAAAGCCATTATTTTTTGTCTCTGACTTAGAGGCTAAACTTGCGCTGACAAAGTGGCAGACTGTTTGACTATCATTAGTATGAATACTTGCTGGACTGCCTTGGTTATCTTGATCTCCATAACCATTTTTCCTTTTGTTTTGTCCTGAGATCATTGGTTCCTTTTGGTTTCGATTTTCTATTTTTTTTTACTATTTGGGGTGTAGCGGCTGGATCAGAGCCGAATGGAATCGTATTATAACCACGCTAGGATACTGTGGGGTGCAGTAGGCATATAGTAAGGGTGTAAGCCGCCTCGTATTCCTTTTCTTTTTGTTAGCTTATGTAGGGTTAGATGGGGGTTGGGACTGTGGGGCGCTGAGACGTCAGCTGCCATATTCAGCAGCAGCTGTTGGGGGGGGGTGATTCCTTCTTTGGGAAACAGGGAGGATGGGCTGGATGGCCGTAAGGAGGGGGGAACGATGTTCTAGGGTGGGAGGGAGATATAAAAAGGGGGAAAAAGTCAAAAAGAAGGTTTGCAGTCATATTCGAGGTGGTGGGAGAACAATGGTTACTATGATTTTTGTTTTGAAGGTTGACATTATTAAACAGATATGGCATTAATTAGGTGCTTAGCTTGGAATGTATCTGGATTGAACAGGGGATCTAAAAGACAGCTAGTGCGAGAAGAGCTCAAGGCATATAAACCCCACTTAGTACTTTTAACTGAAACACACTTAGCACATAAAGACCAGCGGCTTCTTGAGCAACTTGGGTTCCAGATTGTTGTATGTACTTCTCAGAATGTGTCAATCAGGGGGGCTGCTATCTTAGTATCAAAAACATTAGATTGTCAAGTCCATAAAGTTTTAGCGGATCAAAGGGGAAGATGGGCCATTGCTCAAATGGAAATTAATACTGTAAAATATGTTTTTTGTGTTCTATATGGCCCGAATATTGATGACCCAACTATATTTGATGATATTTGTTTAGAATTAGTGGAATGGCAGGGGGTGATGGTTTTGATAGGGGATTTTAATTGTGTTATTAATTATGGTATAGACTCTACTAGACAGCCGCTTGCTCCAAGAATGATGAAGGTGAGAGCTTCTATTTTAGAATTGGCGAGATTATATTCTCTGCAGGATGCATGGCGGGTTCTGCATCCAAACAAGCCGGGTTACACATACTACTCAGCGCCACATCGCCAGTATTCGAGGATTGATATGGCCTGGGTTTCAGATACTATTTTATCAGTGGCTGACATGGAGATTTGCCCTAGGATTACATCCGATCACAACCCCATAATCTTTTCTTTTCAAGCTAAACCCGCTATCAAAATTGCTCGATTATTTACGTTTCCTAGGTATTTGGCTACAGACTCAGAATTTGTGGTTTTTATTGGTTTAAAAAAAAATTGGATTATCTTATAGATAATATGGGTTCTGCCCCGCTTTGGGTTGTTTGGGATGCTATGAAAGCATTTATTAGGGGAGCTACTCAGCAGTTCATTTATCAACAGAATAAAGAACGGGAGAGACAAGCCAAAGATGCTTATCAAAAGCTCGTTAGCTGCGAACTTCAGCATGCTGAGGCAGTTCGGTTTCAAAAAGCAGATCAAGACCTTCTGTACATCTCGCTTTTGGAGCAGAAGGCTGCGATAAATAGGGTCCTAAAAGAAAAAGTGGCAGTGCGTTTTACCAAACATAAGACATTACAGTATGAATATGGCGATAGGATCGGGAAAGTTTTAGCCCATCAACTTATGGATAATCGGCTCAAAACTAAAATTAAGGCTATAAAAGGGGAGGGGGGAGTCCTTTATAGATGCCCCGAGGAGATAGCTAATCAGTTTTCTATCTTTTACCAGCAATTGTATTCCCCTGATTTAGGGCAAGATTTAACTGATATGCAGAGCTATCTACAGGGGAGTAACTTGCCGACTTTGACAGAGGAAGATTCTCTCCTATTAGAACAGGAGATCACAGTGGAAGAGGTTTTGGAGGCAATCGGTGGGTTATCATCAGGGAAGGCGGCGGGGGATGATGCTCTCCCTGCGGAGCTTTATAAGTATTGTAAAAATCTTCTCGCTCCGGTACTGCGGGATGTCATTTCTCAAATTGGGAACACAGGACACATTCCTGACTCATGGAATATGGCTAATATAATCTTCTTTTTAAAAAAAGATAAAGATCCGGAAGAACTGGCCTCGTACCGCCCAATTTCATTAATTAATGCAGATGCAAAAGTGTTTGCTAAGATATTGGCCACCCGGTTAGCTCCAATGATGGCCAGCCTGGTCTCTCCCCAGCAACATGGGTTTATTCATGGGAGAGATACCACCGCCCATGTAAATACGGCAATAGCTGCTTTCGATGTGGCTGGGAAGTTAAAGATCGAATTGGGCATGGTCTTACTGGATGCAGAAAAGGCATTCGACCGGGTGGCCTGGGATTATCTTTGGGCAACACTTACAGCATTTGGGGTTAAAGAAAACTTCCGAAAACTGGTAGCGGCTATGTATCGTGATCCGATGGCTAAACTATTGTACCCCAATGTTCAAACCATCCCTTTTCCCATTCGGCGCGGTACGAGGCAGGGCTGCCCTCTCTCCCCTCTTTTATTTGCTCTTTATATTGAGCCATTTATCCGGGCACTCTTGGTTAATAATTTGACTTGCCCGTTGAATATTGAACAGCGCCACCTTAAGCTGACGGCATATGCTGACGATATAGCCATTTTTACGGAAAAACCAAAGAAGGCTATAAAAAATATAGATCGAGAGGCAAAACAGTTTGGACGTTTTTCCGGATAGAAGTTGAATAGGAATAAAACCCAAGTTTTGCTTAATTTTCAGCCGGAGGACGCGACCGAAGGGGTGTGTCCGAGGGCTATGTATCTTGGGGTACAAATCTCCTCTAAAATTGAGCTTATACACTCTTTAAACTACGTTTTTTTACTAACTAAAGTTACTAAACAATTGAAGCTGTGGCACAAATTCCCATTAAGCATCCTGGGTAGATGCAACGTTATTAAAATGAAGATACTTCCCAAGTTTCTCTATCTTTTTAGGTCCATCCCGCTACGTATTCCGAATGCTTTTTTTAGGAAACTTGACGGAATTTTTAGTAGCTTTATATGGGGGTATAAGAAGGCAAGACGGGCTATTGGAATGATGAAACTCCCATACAATCAAGGTGGCTTAGACCTTCCTGATTTTAAACTGTATTTTTGGTCTGCTTTTGTTAGCCGCTTACGGAGCCTTTTGAACCCTGAGCTAACGGACTTCTGGCATTGGCTGGTTCTTGGGGTGGAGAGCCATATGTTTTTGTATCTAATTAACGACCCCAACTATTTTAAACGAGTACGGTTCAAGACCATTCGGGATTGTGTATATATATGGAAGGGCATTGAAATTAGACTTTCTCTATCTCCAATTCATAGTAGACTCCCTCTGTGGGGAAACCCAATGCTGCCTGGAATTTTCCAAGACAGCACGGCCCATCAGTGGGCCAGGTATGGGGTGCACTCCCTGGGACAACTCTATGATTGTAATGGCATCAAGACATTTGAGAATCTTCGGGCCACATTTAATATCCCCCAGTGCCTGTTCTTTAAATATTTACAGGTTAGGGACCATTTAGTTAGAAGTTTGGAAATCCGGAGGGTTGCTGGGTCAGACATGTGGGAGTGTATGTATATTCAGAACCAGCAGGCAACCATTAGTAAGGCGTACCGAATTTTTTGTCAAAACAGGACAGAAGGATGTGAGAAACTGGTGCTTAAGTGGAGTGAGACCTTGGGGGAAAATATTACTATTGAAAATATAAGGATAGCTCTAGATACTATTGCCCGATCTGTACATTCGGTTAGCCTACGGTTGCAGCAATTTCGGACACTTTGCTTGCTCTATTATACACCAGAAAGGATTGCCAGATGGTCTCAAGGTGGGACTGTATGGGGAGGGACTCAGGGAGGGACACGTCAGAACTGTCCTAAATGTGGGCTACATGCTGCAGGTATCGTGCATATGTTTGTCCTGTGTCCTTCGCTGAAGTTGTTTTGGGATAAGATATTAGGGGCAATTCAAAATAGACTAGGCAGGGACCTCACGCTCTCAGTAACTGAAAGGATGCTAGGATATAAGGATGAAGGTGAGCGGAATGGCCCTATACTGACAATTATGCTGGTTGCTGCCCGATTAGCGATAGCTAGAGCCTGGATTTCCCCTAAACCCCCTACGGAGATAGAATGGTGGCTAATTCTTAAAGGAACTAGAGAAAGGGAAGGGGCACTGGCTAAAGCCAGGGGAGTTCAAGCACTGCTGAAATATAGGTCTATCTGGGGGGTTCTGGAAGAGCCCTAAGGCATTTGCTTGAAGTTAATTAATCTATACAATGGCTATATCAATTTATACCTTGGAAACGGCTCAGAAGAAATTTAATCATTGTGGGCTTTTGGACACTTGGTTATGGTCCTTGTTCTTTCTCCTCATTTTTCCCTTTTTTGGTTTTTATTTTTTCTTCTCTACGGTTGTATTCTAACGATGCTTTGTATATGTATATTTTGTTGGACTGTATGACTATACTTCTTTTTGACAATAAAAATATTTAAAGAAAAAAAAGAAAAAAAAAAAGAAAAAGAGATTATTTAGGTAACTTAAAACGCATGTTATTAAGGGGAAGGCTGCAATCTGGACCTTTAAGCAAGCACAACTACTGGGCGACATTTACCGTGGTAACTACTTCTAATAAAAGGTTCTTTATGTTCGGGCATTTAAACAGAGGGCTACACAACACATTAGATACAAATCTATATAGACGATTACACGCAAACGGCTGTAGTCGCCTGTCATTGTATCTGCGCTCTATCAATTGGTCCAGTAGTTATTGGAGGCACTAATAAGATACATTTAATAATAATATGCAGAGCGCTCAACTGACGTTTTTTTACTATGGTGCTTTTTAAAGAGGGAGGTTTGAATGAATACCTTTAATCTTTCCTCAGACCCGTATCAAGGGGGATCAAATAATGAAGGAATATGGAAGTACATGACCAATATAAAGGAATTGGTATTAACAAGGGAGAGTGATCAAAAAGAAAGAAAGAAAAATTTTGAAGGTGAGAACCTTACAAACTTGATAATAGTATGAGTCTAAATAGGGTTCTCTTTGATGGGGTCTTTGCACCAAACTTAGGGAACTTGAACGTAACATTGTTCTTGTGCCTTTGTTTGTTTCCTTTTCTGTCTCAGATATAAAAAACGTGGTTAATTCACATTAAGGAACTACTTAAGAAATTATCAGCCAAGAAAGACCAAGAATATCCTTTTCAAAAGGTAATTTAAAATTAATTTAATAGTATTTAGCATGAGTTTAAGAAGGTAATTCACGTAGAACAGGGGTTAACTCTATGTTTTAATTTCAGTCAGAAACTGAAAGTGGTGATGTGGAAATTGAAGGTTAATTTACGGGCACTGTTTTTGAAGTCCCGCTCTTTCTGCACAAAAGAATGTACTGAATGAACAAATTTTCCATTTGTTCTGTATCTTAAAAATGATTGATGTCGTTTTTTTGTATTCCAGTGTGTTGTCAAATAGGAATGTGACCATTAGTGGGATACATCCATATTGGACAAAGTCTGTGCTAATTTTGTATGCTTTATCTCTATTAATTTGAATATGTATTGATATAGAATTTTTGTTTGTAACAGCCCAGAAGAAGCGCAATTGGGCACGAAACACATGTTGGCTATTTCTGAATATTCACACAACTTTTGAGGCTGTGTGCTGTTTTGAGAAAGTATCTGAAGAAAGAATAAAAGAATATCAAAGAAATATTCAAGAAAAAGTCACTTCTTGTGTTTTGATTCTCAGTAAATGGCAATTTATGATAAAAAAAATAAGATACTGGTGGGGACCAGTAACTGAGACTACTAGCGCCAGGCATTATTCCTATTTCCCGATACGGATTGTTACACACACACACACACACACACACACACACACACACACACACACACACACACACACACACACACACACACACACACACACACACACACACACACACACACACACACACACACACACACACACACACACACACACACACACACACACACACACACACACACACACACACACACACACACACACACACACACACACACACACACACACACACACACACACCTACACACACACACACACACACACACACACACACACATACACACACACACACACACACACACACACACACACACACACACACACACATATATATATATATAACACCACACACATATGTGTATATAGAGGAGCTCTGTCTCTTTGACGACCCCTAATGAGAGCAAAATACGTGTCAGGGACTTCTTTTATTCATTCTAGGTTGGCTTGGATGGTATTATACCAATCCAAAGCTCTAATACTGTGCCTGAAGTGGCAATAGCGCTTTTGAAATTTGTGGAGACACTAGCTAATGCTATACTTAAAGACTTTCCTGAATAAATGTGTCACTTTTTTAACTTGGCATGGATGGCGCTATGCTAATCCTATGTTCAAAAACTCTGCTAGAAAAACAGCCCTTTAAAGTGAGCCGTTATAGTGTGTTGGTGGTGTTGTAGAGTGCTCCGCATGAAAGAGATGCTCTTCCCCTAAATCTTGGACACTAGCCAGTCTTCCCTACTTCCTTTTTGGCATAATTTATGTCACACTTTAAGTCGTAAAGGGTATTCCATTGATATATATATTTAAAACAAAAAAATGCATTGTAAAGGTCCACGATGTAATGCTATGCATTGTAAAGTGGCAAAGGCATGCATGGTAATGGCATGCGTTGTAATGTTATACAACTGTTTGGCCGATTGGATACTCTATCACAAATGTGACGGATGTCCCATCTGCCGTATTGCAAGTGCCGTAGGATACAATGCGCGGTACTATGCACTTGTAATACTGTGGACAAGATAGCTGTAACATTTTTTTTTTTAACACTTTATTTAACAGTTTTATATCTGAAGTTGACATTGTAAGTTTAAAGAATACACTTTTTGCATGTTCTTTAAATAAACAGAAAAAAATCGAGGACATGCAATATGAGTGAATTCCCCCAATTTCACTTTATAACTCTATCGCAGTCCCCCGATCCCTTAGCCATAATATAGGTTCCATACTTCATGAGCATTTATTACAATCTGCTCACCTTCTATTATATGGTCATCCCAAACTATGATTTTCCCTCTCCTGTACCAACTGATGATAAACTCACTCTAGGTTGAGCTGCTGAGCTCGAAACCAAGCCTGCTACTGACAGCAGCTGTGGATCAGGTGCCAACTCTCAACCCAGGAAGCTGTTGTGAAATATAAGAAATGGGGCTCAAATATAATCAAAACGAGCAATCCTATTACGGAGTGTAGCTGTCAGCTTTTCCATGGCATATATAATCCATGTTTTACGCCCCCATACCTCTATTATTGGACTTGCCGGGCCCTTCCATTTAGCTGCCCGCCCGGTGGTTGTTCTATTGGGGTGATGGTGCTCTAAGGCAGTACGCAAATATTATAGGGTAAACTTAGGAATAGCACTCGTTACATCGCATAGAAATACCACGCATGCCTTTACAACGCGGGTATTACTACGCGATGTCAATTACGAGTACCATTACAACGCAAAATTTTACCACGACTATACCTTTACCACGCATGCCATTTCAACGCCAAGGCATGCGTGGTAAAGGTATACTCATGGTAAACGTTTGCAAGGTAAGTGACTCCAACCTACCCTACCCTAATCCCTAATGTAGTTCCACTGCACGAGCCTCCCCGACCCCCAGTCCTCTCCCTACAATAACACTACACTATCCTGCACAACCCCCGACACTACACTAATTCCCCGACTCTCCCCCCGACCCCCAGTCCTCTCCCTACAATAACACTACACTACCCTACACAACCCACCGACACTACACTAATTCCTAAAATACTACCCTAACCTACACAAACACCACAACACTACCCTAAACCCTAAAACTCTACCCCCTGCACGACCCTCCCCCTACCCCCAGTCCGGTCCCTACACTCTAACACTACCCTGCACGACCCCCGACACTACCCTAAACCCTAAAACACTACCCTACACTACACAAACACAACACTACCCTAAACCCTAACAAGCTACCCCCAGCACGACCCTCCCCCTTCCCTAGTCCTGTCCCTACACTCTAACACTACCCTGCATGACCCCCCTACATTACCCTAAACCACTACCCTACACTACACAAACACAACACTACCCTAAACCCTAAAATACTACCCCCCGCACGACCCTCTGTAGTGTAGCTCCTATTTCCCTAATAGGCTCTGCGCATTGGAATAATATATCCTATAGGTTTGACATAGGACTAAGGTCAGTATGTCCCTATCGAGTATATTAAACTTAATTACTTGTGCCAGCTAGCTCAGAGGCCACTAGAAACTCCTTGACAACAAGAAGGGAGTAGTTTCTGGCAGCCGCAAAACATGACCACTGTGTTTCCCTTTAGAATCAGAACATGTCCCAGAGTCGTAGAAACAATAGATAACTATTTCACTCAGCTCAGTCGTGCATGCTTAGTTTTCTCCAAGTTACACAGAAAGAAATAGACGGGCGTTT
The DNA here is from genome assembly GCA_963921515.1 of Calotriton arnoldi. NCBI lineage: Eukaryota > Metazoa > Chordata > Amphibia > Caudata > Salamandridae > Calotriton > Calotriton arnoldi. The sequence goes on along the minus strand of CAWUFW010005373.1, from coordinate 87,497 downwards.
CAATAAAAGATTTATTGAACAGTCTTGTTTCTGGTGTAAGTAAAATGTGCTGTTACGATCACAAGACAGTATGCGAGATAAATAATGTACAGTGTGAGCAGTGGAAATAAATAATACAGCGAGAGCATTATCTTTTAGTACATATGCTGTTACATAAATAACACAGACTAAAAATGCGAGTACTCATACGATGCGTTTCTAATCTAGTTCTACCCCAATGTACCTAACCTAACCTAGGTATAGGACGAGGTATGAAGTAGGTGAAGTATTCCTTACTATGGTATACTAAGAGTATGTTAAGCCTAGTATGCCTAGTATGCCAAGAGTCCCTCTAGGTTCTAGTCAGCTCCATACCTGAAGAATGAGAGAGGTAGGAATCTCTTTGCCAGACTCGAACTCCAACACCCCGCAAGGGAAGTCAGATCACTGGAAGCTGGACTCTCTGCGTGCAGGGATGACAGCGTCTTCTCAGTGCGTCAGGCCGGGAAACGGGCTCCTCTGAAGTCGAGGTCTCCTCTGATTTACAGGGGCTAGGGAAGGTATATTTATACCTGAGAATTACCTCAGAATGTTAGTATTGATGTGAGTCGGACAGCGAAAGACGTCATGAATGAACCCCTAAGGAATAATGGTTCAAGCATAATATATGAGTCCTTGAAGAAATCAATAGTCCTGGACTAGGGAAACTCCCGCAGCCTAAGGGTCTGTTCTTCAAGAACTCGTTGTGACGTTAGGGTGGACGGATGTCAGAGACCATGCCTGTATTTGGAGTGCACGGTTAATGCCTAAGCCTAAATAAGGGCTGGGATTTTATGCCTATATAAGGGTAGGGCGAATTGTGCCTATATAAGGACATGATACTGGAAAGCCCGTTTATGGACACCCTAAGAGGAATACAACACCCACTCCACTTTCGTGTGTACGATAATACTAAAATGCTAAACATTTAAAATGCTAAACATTAAATGGAGTACCGCATATTTAAAAAATAATTCTTAAAAGCATTTAAAAAACATAATAAACAATGCAAAAGGTACTGTACATTTGAAGCATTGCTTTTCATTTCAGGCATATATGTAAAATAAAAATGCAATATGAATGAAAAAAGCAGTAATATTTACATGTGACAGAAAATGATCGATAAGTTGTTCAAAAATCAAAGTCATTTCATGTCATGAAAATAAATGAACTGTTTTAGACACACAAGATGACTAAGTGTCCGTGGAAGTACCTTGAAGTCTGTATTATAAGGCTAGTTCTACTTTAAGCAGATTGAAGTGCCATTTTCGTTCGAAAAATGGGAAAAAGTTCAATTTTGGTAGAGTTCCAAGTTGTTTTGAAAAATGAAGGCCAAATTGTTACTGCATCTCTGGAACAATGTATGCTGAATCAGAGTCAGTTTACGGGTCTGGTGTAAACATGAGATCATCTACTTCTATAGACAAAACATCGTCCACTGTAGTTGGTGTCAGTTGGAACACCTCGTGTAGTAGATTAATTGCACAGAGATGTGAAGCATCGCTTCCAGCATAGGTTGCCGCAGCAATGTTCGCGTCCGTTGTTACCTGTGTGCCTGTAGATCTTTCTCGTACCTCAGCAGCAGCCGGAAGCGTCTGTGAGATCTCAATGAATGCTGACATCAGGATTGGTAGCCTCTGGGGACAACACAGAGCATGGGCCGTTATCGGGTCCAGCAGAGTATCGACATCCGTTGGCGTAGCTGATAGAAAAGTTAGACAGGTGTCCAACACGCATTCTTCACCGCATATCAGGCATCGTAGAACAGGTAAGATACAATCTTGCCAGATTGGTCTGAATGACAGGAACCAAGTTGTATTAAGGTCCCGTAGACGAGTCATGCCCAATAGCTGTACTATTCGCTCACGGCACTTTCTTTCAAGGAGAGCTTTCTCCATTTCGCTCGGAGTGATGTCTGCGAATAGGCTGGCCATAGCGCAATAGCAGGAAGAGAAATAGAATTCCGGCAACAAGTGCTAGAATTAATGGTATGCCACCAAACACCGAATGTGCAAAGGTCGGGATGATTCTGAGTATTGCCTGGAAAGGTGCTAACAGACCGGTACAGATGCTCTTAAATACATGTATAATTCCACTTGTATCAGACATGTTGAAGATACGTGATATCATTTCTACGAAATGTATAGGGCAGTTTGTACATATTAAAGTCTGTATCTCAGCCGAAGTCCTTGCTACTTGTAGATCATAGGTTTCTTTGGCCGAGGTCAAAGGCACTGTTTGCTGTAAAAGCATGGCTTTCATTCTGCTCAAAGTATCAAATCCTATAAAAGAGACGTTCAGCGAAGGCCATAGAGGCGACTCCCTGACTGTGTCTATTGGGGCATACAGCAAGTGACCCTGGAGTTGACCGTTACTAGATATGGGATGCCTGGCAACATGCCGCAGCAACTCTGATCATTCAACATGAGGTAACTCCCATTCGAAAGTTGTCCAAACGTCGGATTAATCACAGCAGCTGGTGTACCCTGCTGATGGCAAGACAAATTTGCCACAGAACCATTACAAGCCCCGTGTAAAGAAATGTCCTGACATATAAGCGAACCGCTTAGTGCAAGTTTACAGTTTGTACCGCTCAAAAACACTTCACGATCCCCACTCCAACATCTATATGTATACGGTAAATCCCAAGATGTCTTAATGTATTCCTTACCCAACCTTCCATATTTGCCTGCTTGCATTTGTCTGAGGCAATACTGAAACTGAAAAGTACTCACAGGTAATGTTATTTTGCCATGAATAAGCCATTCTGTAGCTGGTTTTTCTGCCACTGTGAATGGTAACTTTTCCAGTTTTTCAATGCTCAGCACTGTATACCTTGCTCCTCTTTGTGCCAGTTCAATCTGTTTATCAGTTAGATTGTATTCTGCAAACAGAGCCGTTGTGTTGATGAAACGCCAAGGCACATAGCCCGCTCGCAAAGATTGCAGCGTCCAGCTTAATAACATAATGGAACGTAATTGAGACTGGCCTTGCTGTAACATCGCCAAATCTTGTTCTAGTATGTCGATAGCAGAGGATACAATGCCATCCAATGAATATATTCTGGAGGACAAAGTTGTTAACCCATTGTCGACCACAGAGAGTGTTTTCTCTAAATTAATACGATCAAGTTCACGTATTCGTTCTGCAGCCTCCATCTGTGATACTTTCCATGCTTCATTATAAGCAGCATAAATGCCGGCATATATGAAACGTTTTTGACGCGGTTTTCTTGGTCCAAGCAAGAATTCCCTAAGGTCTGCGTCCTTTTTAAGTAAGGTTAAGTGTTGTTTCACATTCTGTAGTGTAGACTTATGCAGCCAATCGAGGCATAATTTTCCTACACTGTATGTTGTTACTACCCCCGGATGTTGTCTTTGGACGTATCTTGGGTCTGGCCTATTAATAGTAAAGCCCTGAGTTTTATTCAGGAATCTTTCCTGACAGTTATTCGTGTCTGTGGGCCAGATCAACCATTTTTTCCAATCAGGATTAGATCTGTTGAGTTGTAGTATATTGTCAACTGTCACCACTGCCTGTGTATCGTTATCACTTGCAGGTGTTGGTACAGAAGGTGTGTTCATCTCTTTGATCTTGGCTAATCCAAGACAAGATGTTTGTTGGATGGTTTCATTCAAAAACATTATTTGTTCAGGGATGATGCAGGCTCTAAATAAAGCTTCTATCCCCTGCACTTGCCAATCTTTAGTACCCCAGACTGTTTTTGTGTCTATTGTGTCTTTCCAAAAGTCGAAACCCTGTCTAGACAGTTGGGCATTAAATAACGCAAAGTAAATCTGTTTGGTATTTGTTAACATAATTTTCAGTCCTGTCTTGTTTACATTTTTATAGTAAAACATTTCTGGTTCAGATGTATTGTGTCCTGAAAAATATGGAAATTTACTAGCAAATGTTTTTGAACTACCTTTAGGTGGTGTAGGACAATGTTCCCATTGGTTAAACATAAACACATTTCTTGGATATGCAGATTTATGCAAATAATGATGACCATAGTGGTTAAAACAATACATTTGTTCATAGTCTGATGAACCCTCTAAATATTCATGTTTAGAAAATGCAGCAGATTTTTCTAGGTCAAACATTATATCATTGACAGTCTCAAAGTCCCAATCATCCGAATAGGTACTGGACTTAATTAGATCACTTAGTGAAATTTTAAACAAATGTGGAATGTTCAATTGTTCCGTTGGACCGAAGATTTCAAAATCTGTTTTGTCCCACACTACCATCCTGTATAGGAACAGCTGTGATGTTCACTGATGACAAGTCTCTTGCTTTACGATGGGAAGATTTATGAGGTTTCAAAAGTACGTTCACGTCTTTTCCTTCAGTGTTCACATGGATGTATCTGCCACTTATAAGCACGCTCACAGTTGTTACCAAATCTAGCCAGAGCAGGAAAACAAAAAGTCCAGATGTAATCCAGAGTTCAATCCATGGAGAAACCAAATAAGTCTTTTTCAGAAAGTGAAGAAAGTCTTGTACTTGCTGCTTGAATTTCAATGATGCTGGCGTTGTTTCAGGTTCACTCGGATCTACTGAGAACGTATCAAAGTTAATGAAATAGCCAGAATCAGTTCTGTCAATTGTTGGAATTGCATCAGGATTTGTAGAAATCACTGGAACCAGTTCATCACCTGCCACGTTGGTGTAGACAGGTGTATTTGGACGAACTGTTACTTGGTTATCAAGAGGGATGAGTTCCATAGCGTTGTTGCATAGTCCTCCATCAGTTACAGCTGAATTCTCGATTGTTATCAGTCTTTCAGTCTGAACCTCTTGGATAGTAGCGAGAGGAGTGCGTCTGCTACTAGGTCGGAGTCCACGAGGCCTACTATTTAGTATTGGCCACATACTGTGGTTTGATGAGGTCGATGGACACAAATCTTTTCTCCTTTCTTCCAGCAAGGGGCGGCAGAAGTACTGTTCTTGTTCCTTGAACTGCTAGGACAGGTACTGGTTGTCTGTAAGAAGGTCCAAATTCCTTCTTGTCCGCAATCTTTTCTCTGACTAGATCCCCAACTTTTGGAATCCAGACAGGCCTTGCTGGGACAGCCGGTTGATCCCCAGTGGTGGTGGGCTGTAGGAATACGTTGCTTTGTTTCGTTCTTAACTTGTTTAGTTCCTGTAAAACAGCCAAACGATCTTTGATATCAAAGGGTTTATTTTCCACCACTGTGCCTACGTGTTCAAGGTCTGGTACCCACATTCTTGTCCCAAATAGGACCTCATATGGAGTGACCCCCTAGAGAACTTCTTGGCAGATTATTCAATGAGCGTTGAACCCCACTAAGGTGTTTGACCCACCCATCACCCGAACCTAATACCCTAGCTGTTATAGACTGCTTTATGTCCCGGTTTTTCCTTTCCACAACCGAATTTCCCTCAGGATGGAATGGAGAGGAGTACCGCAATGCAACGCCCAGACTGGCCATGGCTTCTTTGTAAGCCCTAGAGCTAAACGCAGGACCCTGGTCAGAATGTAGCGTGCCTATTGCGTATATGCCGATAAAGACTCGCAAATCTTTTATAACAGTTCGAGCGTCAGCCAAGGGCTGAGGCCATAACCATAGGAACCTAGATTCAGTATTTGTGGGAATGCCTTTGTCCAGTAGGACGCAGGCGTGTAGATAGTCTAAGGCTGTCTAACAGTGGTGTCTGTACTGGGTTGCCGCATTCGCAGCATGGTGTCTGGTGGCTCTCTCGCTGTAATTTACAGTCTAAGCAGTTGTTGATGAATATGTGAATTTCTGTATTCATTCCAGGCCACCAGTACATCTCTTTTAACGTTAAAATTGTTTTAGAGATCCCTTGATGTGACAGACCCTCCCCCAAATGTGTTTCATAAATCAAGGCTGCTCTACGTTCCATGTTTGGAATTACCCTATCCCCCACTCCAGGGATTCGAGCAAAAGGAACGTTGTTCGCATCAATTACATAAGAGTACTTGAGTGGAAACTTTTTTGGTAACGCTGCACTGCTGCCTTTGCTTGATGCATTGACAGCCAACATTATCTCACCGTCTATTTTTGTTTTTGAACGAGTGATCGCAGCTACGGAAGCCGTCTGCACAGCCCCCTTTGCGGCTTCGTCAGCCAATGAATTCCATGCAACGTGAACGCCATCACGTTGATGACTCAGTGTGTGGATCACGTGAGCCTTTGGTAGTTCGTTCTTCAACTGAACTACTTGTTCCCAAAGCATTTTATGCTTTATTGTGCCACCTTTGAAACCATTTTCAAGCCAGTTTCGTATGTAGTCATTATACGACTGAACACAGTAAAAGGAATCGCACACTATTAGTGTGGGGAATTCTCGATCTGTACTTTCAAGTGCCAGTTTGAATGCTTGTAGTTCAGCTCGCTGAGCTGTGCAATCTCCTAGAGATTGAGTTTTTGTGACCATGGGTCTGAAGATGCCATTTCGCATGCGACCTTTAACGATTGCACACGCTGCACTGTAAGCTTGCTTACTCCCTGTTGCGGGTTGTGCGGATCCGTCAGTGTAAATTATGAATTCGTACTGATCGAGAGGCAGAATTTCAGTAGGCAGAGGACATTCTTGTTCATATTGCAGGAATGCTTGTGTTTTTAAATCTGGATCAAAAACATATTCAACATCTGTTGCAGCAAGAGAATTAACCCATTGTATCCATCTTGGATGTAATGCTTTAGCATTTGGAATGCTTGCTTTTGTGACCGCTTCTAAAGCTGGTACTGGGGTTACGACAATAATGTGTTTCCCTTGGGCTAAGGCTCTTTCTTTTGCTACAGCGGTTTGAACTGCTGTTAGAATGTTTTCAGTTGAACTGAAGCGCTTTTCCGCTTGTGTGTACAAATGAGATTTGTATGCGATTGGTATTTTCTCACCCTCATTGAAGGTTAAGTAGGTGAATCCACATTGACCCGAAATTATTCGGATCACCAAATTGCGTTGACTTACGCGTGTTTGTAAGTGATTTGTTGCTAACATGTTAGCCTGGAGTGAACGCAAGATTTCTGTGTGTTCCTGTGTCCAGTTTCTGATCGAAAAATCAGGTTTGATTAATGCGTAGAGAGGTTTAACCCTTTCTGCGTAATTTAGAATGTATGTTCTTCCAAAATTTAGGAAACCCAGGATGGATTGGAAGTTTTTTAGCGTTTTTGGAGGTTGGAGCAGCGCACATTTCTCTAGAAAGTTAGCTGCCAAGCTCTTGCCTTCACTTGAAAGCTCATATCCTAAAAATTGAGATGGGCAAATCGGGACTTTTTAAAGTTGAACTTGTAGCCCTCAGAGGCGAAACCCAGTATAATGGTGCTCACCCTGTTCAAGTGTTTGTCCAGGTCATCATCTGTCAGATAGATGTCATCGACATAGGACAATGCCTCATTGTCATAAATTTGCAGTAACTCCGTTACCCTCGCTGAGAATAAACCTGGGCTGTTCTTGAACCCTTGTGGGAGTCGACAAAAGTGACGCTGGGTCCCCATTATGGAGAATGCTGTTAAGTACCTGCTTTCAGGTGCTATGTTTTGACAAAAGAAACCATTTGAGATGTCTAATGTTGTTTTATATTTTTTACGCACAATGTTAATCATTAATGCTGTGCTATGTGCATTTTGCACTGCAAAAGTTTTAGAACAAGTGTTTAGGTGTCTGTAATCCAAAACTAGACGATATGTATTGTCTGGTTTGGAGACAGGAAACAAAGGATTGTTCATTGAGGAGGTGCATGTTTCAATCACCCCTTGATATTCAAGTTGATCTAAGATCTCCCTGACCTGTTTTTTAGCTTCTTGCTTTATTGGGTACTGCCGTTGTGCAGTTGGTTCATGTTTTAGATGTATTTTATGGTGAGGTGAGTCCTCATCCCATCCTACATGATTTTTATATAATGCTGGGGCCTGGGCTACTGCCCATTTCCTGGCATATGTATATCTTAGGTGCATTGGTATATGGTTGGAGAAGGCAGGCATAATAATGTCCTCGCCGTGTGGGCTCTCCCTGACAAATTGTGGTGGCCAGTCCTTTTCTGCTAGAAGTATGTCATAGCCCTTTGATAGCCTTTCCCAAAAAAGTGCTTTCACCTGTCTAGGTTTATCTCCCTCCATCCGGAGTGTTATTTCATATAACTTTTGTGGAGTACTAACCCTGGTGTCTACAGACTCAACTGTAATGTACTCATTCAAGTCCACTATCTCCAGAAGTTCCTTCAGGTTCTGGCGAGCTATTGTGACTTCTGCTGCACTGTCCAGCATTGTCTGAGCCCATTCTCCGTTCTTGAGTTGTGTTCTCAGTATTCTCGGCATGTCTGATCTTTAGACCTGCTACTTTCTTTTTGGAGAATTGAGGTTTTGCTTTAGTTTTTGGAACGTGTTTTTCGTCTTTCGATTTCACGCGTTCTTCTCTATGTTCCGTTTGTCCTCTTCTTTCCGAAGTCTGTGATGAGATCTGAAAGGGACGAGAGGAACGTGTATCAGTATCTTGATACCTATCAGGCTTTCTCAAATTATCCCTATTCCTGAGGTTATACCTCCTTTCAGAGGGCTCCTTTTGAGGAGACCTACCTCGGGATTGAGAACGTTTCTCGTTTGATTTTTGTTTAGTAGACTCCCACTTCTTTTTAGAAGATGTAGGAGTTTGTTTAATTGAGTCCTTCTCAGGACTTTCAGATAGCTTCGCCTTCACTGGTCTTCCACCCAAACTATCTCTGCCTAATTCTGCATAAGATTGTTCTATAATTCTGGGTAGCTCTGTTTGATGTTCTGTAACATCAAATTCCCTTAATTTTTGGCGGATCGCCACTGCTGCTGCCTCCCCTTTAATATTAGATAATATTATTGCTGAGACCTGGTCGAAATTTTTCAGTAATTTCATACCTAAATTTAGAGCAGGCTCTGCCCCGTATTCGTTTTGAATTTGTTTCAGGACATCAGGTATTACCGCAATTGACGGAATGCCATGTGTTTTAGTATAGATGGCAGCGAAGACTGAGCCCCAAGTGGTGCAGTCTTCCAGTTGTGGTGTGATCCCCATCGGTAAACTGATTGTCAGTATTCTGTGTTTCTCATATGGGCTAGTATTTGGAAATACTGCTTCGATTTGAGTAATTTTTTGAGCTATCCAGAATGGAATTTGCTCACGTTTTGTGGGCATTTTACCCATGACTGCGTATAGAGTCTATGGTGTAATTTTTAGAGTGTTCCCCTGGTGAGGGGTTTGATTTGGAAGTGTCAATGGTGGTTGGACTGTGAAAGTCCGCATGACATATTGGACCAATTGTCTGTACATTTTTATTAATTCTTGTATTTGAACAAGTAAGTCCTCATCTGACATTATATCCAGTTCAGGATGAGGTGTGTAGCCGGCTAGAATCGGCCATGTTGCTCCTGGTCTACCTAGTGGACCGAGCCTGGTAATGTTTTTGTGATGTTTTAGGGCGCCTTTAAACCAGAGCTGATGCTCTTGGTATGTTCATGGAATTTCTATATCCTCGAAAGGAATGTATTCCTCTGGTGGTTCATCTTCATTGTAGAAGTGAAACATGTGTGTTACTGAATTGGATTCAGGAAATATTACCCATGAATAGAATACCTCTGTCTGAAAGGATTCATGTGCCTCTATCACGAAAACTGCTCTACCGCCTCTTGGTGGTAGGCCATGTTTTATAAGTTTTAGAGTGATGGCTCTTCTTAAGTTTGGAGCGATGTTTATAACACCCTCCTCGGTTTCATTTAAACCTGTAATGTTAAAGGCTGCTGCTTGGGCTGGATCAGCCGCAGCTACACCGTTTCCGGCGTCTTCAGTCATTTTGGTTTTTGAAAAATGTAGAACAAGTTTCAAGGAAACAAAGATAAGGTGCACAATATTTTGGAACACTGTATCCTTCAACGTTGAGCAAACCAAACAGCTAATATATAGGGTACTGCCCTATGTAGCCGTGGCGGATACTTAACCCTGCCCACTCCAGACGTCTTGTGGAGTATATGGGTAGGGGTCTTGAGAGAAAAAGCATGGCTGAGTTACTCAGTATCTAACGTTGAATTACTGCCTTACCAAACCGTTGGGCGCCATGTAGTGTAGCTCCTATTTCCCTAATAGGCTCTGCGCATTGGAATAATATATCCTATAGGTTTGACATAGGACTAAGGTCAGTATGTCCCTATCGAGTATATTAAACTTAATTACTTGTGTCAGCTAGCTCAGAGGCCACTAGAAACTCCTTGACAACAAGAAGGGAGTAGTTTCTGGCAGCCGCAAAACATGACCACTGTGTTTCCCTTTAGAATCAGAACATGTCCCAGAGTCGTAGAAACAATAGATAACTATTTCACTCAGCTCAGTCGTGCATGCTTAGTTTTCTCCAAGTTACACAGAAAGAAATAGACGGGCGTTTCAATAAAAGATTTATTGAACAGTCTTGTTTCTGGTGTAAGTAAAATGTGCTGTTACGATCACAAGACAGTATGCGAGATAAATAATGTACAGTGTGAGCAGTAGATATAAATAATACTGCGAGAGCATTATCTTTTAGTACGTATGCTGTTACATAAATAACACAGACTAAAAATGCGAGTACTCATACGATGCGTTTCTAATCTAGTTCTACCCCAATGTACCTAACCTAACCTAGGTATAGGACGAGGTATGAAGTAGGTGAAGTATTCCTTACTATGGTATACTAAGAGTATGTTAAGCCTAGTATGCCAAGAGTCCCTCTAGGTTCTAGTCAGCTCCATACCTTCAGAATGAGAGAGGTAGGAATCTCTTTGCCAGACTCGAACTCCAACACCCCGCAAGGGAAGTCAGATCACTGGAAGCTGGACTCTCTGCGTGCAGGGATGACAGCGTCTTCTCAGTGCGTCAGGCCGGGAAACGGGCTCCTCTGAAGTCGAGGTCTCCTCTGATTTACAGGGGCTAGGGAAGGTATATTTATACCTGAGAATTACCTCAGAATGTTAGTATTGACGTGAGTCGGACAGCGAAAGACGTCATGAATGAACCCCTAAGGAATAATGGTTCATGCATAATATATGAGTCCTTGAAGAAATCAATAGTCCTGGACTAGGGAAACTCCCGCAGCCTAAGGGTCTGTTCTTCAAGAACTCGTTGTGACGTTAGGGTGAACGGATGTCAGAGACCATGCCTGTCTTTGGAGTGCACGGTTAATGCCTAAATAAGGGCTGGGATTTTATGCCTATATAAGGGCAGGGCGAATTGTGCCTATATAAGGACATGATACTGGAAAGCCCGTTTATGGACACCCTAAGAGGAATACAACACCTCCCCCTACCCCCAGTCCGTTCCTACACTCAAACACTACCCTGCACGACCCCCGACCCTACCCTAAATCCCAAACCACAACCCTACACTACACAAACACCACAACACTACCCTAAACCCTAAAACACTACCCTACACAAACACCACAACACTACCCTAAACCCTAAAACACTACCCCCCGCACGACCCCCAGTCCGGCCCCTACACTCTAACACTACCCTGCACGACCCCCTCGACACTACCCTAAACCCAAAAACACTTCCCTACACTACACAAACACCACAACACTACCCTAAACCCTAAAACACTACCCCCAGCACGACCCTCCCCCTACACACAACCCTACACTACACAAAAATTACTACACTACTTCGACACTACCCTAAACCCTTAAAAAGTAACCCCCACCCCAAGCACAAACCCCCTTACCTCTCTCTCCTCGTGGTTCCTCTCTCCTGGTTCCAGCGTCGACAGAGGGGCGGTGCACGTCGTTGGGAGGAAACGGAACAGCCCAGTTTTCTCACAACGATGTGGATAACCATTACATTGCATGCGTTTTAAAAGTTCATGCGATATAATGGTTTGCGTTGTAATGGTAGTAGTTGTTACATCGCATGCGTTGTTACGCATGCGATGTAACAACTTGCGTGGTAACAGCCTCGTTGTAATGGCTGTTTACCTGAAGTTAGGCATAAGTGCAGTGCAAAAGAGTAGGGAGAACCACCCCTCTCCCTAGATTGTGGTAAACCACAGACAAAGAACTCCAAGGTCCCCTGCAAACGCTAGTGGTACATAGATTTAAGTTAGTACAGTAATGAGTGTAGGAAAGAAAGAAACACTGTTCATCCACTGCTCTGTGTGGTTCCAGGATTTATTGTCCTTGTTGGGCGTTCCTTGGTACAGAGTGCCTAGCCAACACGTGTTTCGTCGCTACCATGAAGTACACAGCGACTTCTTTAGGGCTAAATTCCTATGATTCCTACGAATAGGGTCTCACAATAATTAGTAGCTGCATATTCTGAATACTCGTCTGCATCACAGAATATAGAATCTGCTTCATGAGGAAACTTTAATTAAATGGAATTCTGGTCTCTGTTACCCTTGAGGCCATCTACTACTATTTACCTTCGGCACGGAAGTACAACCGACAATAAGGACCGTAATCATAGGAATTTAGCCCTGAAGAAGTTGCTGTGTACTTCATGGTAGCGGCGAAAGACGTGTTGGCTAGGCTAAGACTCTGTACCAAGGAACGCACAACAAGGACAATAAATCCTGGAACCACACAGAGCAGTGGATGAACAGTGTTTCTTTCTTTTCTACACTCATTACTGTACTAACTTAAATCTATGTACCACTAGCATGTGCAGGGGACCTTGGAGTCCTTCCATTTAGCTGCCAAAGTCCATCTACCCGCCAGAAGCCCTGAAATAAGAAAAGGGTCATCCTACATTCTGCAGCACACATAAAACAAGGAAAACGCCTCCTTTGTTTTTGTGCAGGAAGGGACACCTTCCGGTACAAAAACAATCATTCCAACAACACAGGCATCCTTGCACCATGGTGCACGGGTGCCTGCGTTGGCGCACGGCTGCAGTTTGTGCGCCCGCGCTGGCAGAAAGGACAGGAATACACCCTATCTTGTAGATAAGGCGCATTCCTGTCCTTTTCTTTTGACGTAGGGCAGCGCAGCTAGATGGCTTGCGGCGCTGCCCTATGCCAAACTATTGTAAATATGCCCCCCAGTTTGCCTGAAAGACCAGGGGGCATAATTACAAGGGCATTGCACCACCGGAATGTCACTTTTTCCAATGCGCCGGTGGCCCAATGCTCTGCTCCGTATTTACAAGGCAGAGTTAAGCCACTTTGTGTGGCTTAACGCTGCATTGTAAACATGGCCCTCCTCGCTGCAGTTTTCTGTGGCAAAGGGGCGTGCGATCAGTGTTGCTGTGGGAGTTCCCACGCAACACCCATTGCTTTTTGACACTGCCCCAGATTTACAAGAATCTGTAAATCTGAAGCAGCGCCAAAAACTAACACCTTTTAAAAGGAGGCGTGACAGTGGCGCAACAAGGAGAAATATTTTTATTTCTCCTCGTTTTTTGCTCATGTGTGCTGCATTCTGCAACGCACATAGAAGGAGCAAAACGCCATTAATGATTGTTTTTGTGTAGGAAGGTGTCCCTTCCTGCACAAACACAATCATCCATGCAACGCACGCACCCTTGCACCATGGTGCAAAGGTGCCTTCGCTTAGCTAGGCAGCTTTTTTAGCGCCGCCTCAAGGGAAAACACAGGGGTGCGCCGTATTCTTGTAAATATGGCGCGCAACCCTGTGTTTTTTCAAATGATGCGGCGCAGCTAAATTGCTTCCACCGCTGCGCCATTTCGTTGTAAATATGCCCCTAGAGGTTCATTTTACTCCTAGACTGCGAAGCAAAATTAAATGTAAAGATCTTACCTAAGGAAGTACATGAAAGGGTGGCTAATAACATACTTTACCTCCCTTTCAGACATTATTCCGCAAGGGGTGTGACACTCTAGACAGCGTACTAATTGTACATAAGGTGGACTACAAGCAATAATATCACAACGCAGGAGTGTATGGGTGTTTTTTTTTTTATTGAACTTTGGATAGTGATAAAGTCCATTATGCAGCATTATTGTAAAAAGTGTATATTGGGAGAATCTTATCCCTGCCACAGACGATTCGGTTACTGTAGTCTATCATGGGCATGTACTAAGGTTGTGACAGTGCAAGGGTTACTATCAAAATGTGTATCAACCGTAGCTTTTATTCTATTTAGCAGACAGGGGAGCCCATACGAAGGAGCTACGAGATGTCCTGCTAAACTGAGCAGCTACATTTTTAAAATATGATGACATTGCTGTAATTTTCAACACCACTGTTATTGGTCTACAACCGGCTTTGTAGACTTTAGAAGATTAGAATTAAAAGTACAACTTTATAATCACTGTAACGAAAACTAAGATCGTAGTCGTAGAGAAGAAAAAAAAAATACTTTAATTGGCAATTTGTTGGCTCCTGCATTGACATTGTAAACTCATATGATTACTTGGTCATTTGTTAAAATCGGGTAGTGGTAATAAAGCCAATTTGAAATCGCTGAAATACAAGGGTTCATCTCTGACTTTTGCACTGAAAAAGAGCTACATTTCAGCTCATACAGCACTTTTGTGTCCGTCTTTTCATGAAGTTATAAAGAGCAAATAAAGCCCTGCTCTCATTTGTGGTTTTGTGATATCTAGGGGCAAGTTTGGATTGTGGCTGGGCAAATCTATAAAACTGTGAATTAAATAGGCATTTTTTCGCCCTCAATCATGTTCTCAGTTACAACAATAACCAGGGCCTCATTTTGAGGCACCTCTTACATTCCGAAGAGGCAGGAACAGAAGTTGCTCGCCCCATCAGAATTACAAGTGCCGTGGGAATACCACTGATCCAGTTCATTTTTTAGCTAATCAGAGCCACTACAGGTGAGGACCAGCAATATGCAAATTATTCTTGTCCCCACTCTACACAGTAAAGTCCAGACCACCCTGCAAGGCAAGGTAGCCCCTAAACGGGAACACAAGCAACCTCAAAGTAGTTCAGAAGCTCACTGCGACACAAGCTGCCCCTTGTGGGGCGGTGCCATGACTGATTTGCATATGTCTGGCACTTGTCTCAAGTGGTAGAGTGAGCAAACATAGAATGGACTAGAATGTGGCCCAGAATCAAATCCAGTGGCTAATATTTATATTAACAAGCGTTTCCTTTTTTTCTGATCTCCTATCCTGAAATTCTAGCTGGCTCAGCCTCCTTCCCGTATCAAAGCTAGACACCACAGCTGTAGAAAAATGCACGAGTCACAACAGGGATTGATTGGCACAATCTGTTCGGCCCGAGAACAATGCAGAGAATTAAGACCAGACGCAAATACTTTTTATCACTCAAAAAGAATTCTAATAGTGTACAAACTTATGTTCGGTAACAGGCTCTCTCTGTAGGTGGTCATTCCAGCCTACAGCAATTTTGTGACGTGTAGATGAGAAGACCACATAGTGAGTCACGGCATTGATAACGGCAACATTTATGCTAAAAAAAAGGACGAATGACTTAAAGACTCTTGAAATAGTTAGCCACAAGCTTCCTAAAGCTAAGTTACTTGTGTACCTCAACAAACAAACGCGTATAGCCACTTTGTTTGTCAAAGGAAAAGAGAGAAAACAACTGCTAAACGTATGAGTATATGTGAAACAGGGGGAAACAGATAAAAACAAAATGACAGGTAGGAAGGGAGTCAAAGATGGAGTTAACCTGGTAAATACAAAAAAAGAAAGAAAACAGTAAAAATATAATTTGACTTTGTTACAGTTTCAACTGTGAATGAAATACCAGTGGCGATAGTTGTATGTATTGCTGAGTTCTACCTACAGTATTCTGTTTTAGTTAATTAATTATCCAGACATACCCTGAATTTACAGGGTTATTACTGAGGACATTCATATTTATGACATTATATCTTCTGTCCACTGAGTGGCGCTCTTTGCTAATGTATGTCATTTTGTCTAGAATTGGGTTTTGCAGTTCCGCCACTTATGTTTTTTATCTTAATTCTATTGGCATTCGGCTACAGAGTACATTAAGTAGAGGAACAAGTGGACAAACTATAACTGTGCCAGAAAAGCGATGATTATGAAGCAAATACAAATTACACCCCGATAGAAGGTGTTTTTTGATACAGCAAGCAGGGCCGGTCCTAGAACTTCTGGGGACCCGAGCGAGAGGGAAGATGTGAGGCCCCTCTAATTTGCATGTAACATCACAAGAAGTGACATCACAGAAAGTGACATCGCAGGACTATTGATCTTATTTGGCATCACTGAAGAGACCTAATGTGGATATCAGTAACATGGACAAAAAGATAAATATACAAGTGAAATAAGTCCATATATTTGAAAACTGTATTAAATGGATTACATTTGTCACATTGGATGGAAAAGCTAGGTGCAGGTCTCAAATAAATGGATATTTTTTACTCCAAGTTTCCAGATTCCATGATTGTTTCCAGATGAGTGCATGATAAAAATTCCAGACTAAGACTCGTAGGACAATCTTTTTTGGGTGTGGGCTCTTTACTCGCCAGAATTACGTTAAGTGCAAAAACACAACACATATATTACAAAAATACAAGACACCATTGCAAACAAATAAAGATTGTACATAAATAAAAAAAAAGACGTAGAACCACCGAGACCACTACTAAATCATACATTGACTTGCAGGTATGCTGCAGATTCAAGGGGTTTTGAAATCAATGTTTTAGATTTGGTGTTAGAACTGTAGGAAGTGGCAGTGGCCAGCTTTAGCGCTGGTGGAGTCCTGTGCGACAATGTTTGTTGGTGCCCCCCAATGACTCCCTCTGCCACGGATTCCCTCAACAGTGCCCCTCAAGTCTCCGTAACCACATTCTTGCTCAGATGCATTTAATTTGATCTACAGCGCCACTGATACCAGTGTAGGGTGTCAGAGCACTTTACATCACACACATTACACAGAGACAATCAATCATACGTATGTAAAACACTGTATAGGAAATGTTACATAAGACAAAGGACTACAAGGTGTAGGAGTCACATGACAATCATACTAGTAGGCAGTATAATTTAATAGTGATTGGTCTGGAGAAACACAAACTATGAATTTAGAACGTAATATCATGGTTGGGAGTTCTCTTTAATAACCAGAATAGATTTCTATCCAAAAGAACCCTTTTTGCAACATTAGGATGATCAAAGACTGGGGAAATAACCATAACGCTCTAATTTATACCTTGCAGTTTGCATGCAGCTCTAAAATGACAGTTAATAGCTGTTCTATGTTAAGATTTTTGACTTATAAACTGCAAGTAACAAAAGGAACTTACTGACAAAAGCAGTAACCCACTGACCTATTTACATTATGTGCACTTTGTGGTACATGTTCTTTGCAGCAAGCACATTAACCCTCTGCACTTACTTTTCATGAGTCAAAACTTCCACTTGACAAAACTCCATCTCTCTCTAAGAAGAACATTAATCACTGGAGTTATCATGACATTTTTATTGTTGCCGAAAATTGCTGGAGGCCAGGAAGGAGGCAGCAAGTGCTTTTAAAAACATAATATACTTGCAAACATGACGCCTCCACCCGAAGTCAGCGGCCGGTGCGATCGCACCGGTCACACCGCCCTAGAGCCAGCCCTGCTCAAGGGTCCTGTGACCTCAGTGACAGGGTCACTGCTGCTCTAGGGTGTGCTGCTTCATAGGCCTGCCCGCAAGACTGGAGGTGAACTTCAGTTTGGATTGTGGTGGACAGGGCTTCAAAGTTAACCCACACTTGCCACCCCTAGGGTCCACCTGCTGGTGCTAAGACACCAGGGCTTCTAAGGTCTTGCGGGGCCTTCTAAGGTCTAGCACGGGAATGTGCTCCCTCAAGAGAGTGGTCTGGGGGACTGGTCATGATGGCTGAACCTGGTTCCCCAGTCCCATATTAGTCAGCTGTGATGATAGTGCCACATCCTACTGAGAGAAACTCGCACTGCCTTCAACTACAACCCAATTGTGCCCGCTATAATCACCTGGATGCGACTCCGTTTAAATTACGCACTAGACAAGAGTAATATGCTGCCTAAAAAAAAAAGGTAACAACATCCTGGAAAAAGCAAACACTCATAGGGAATGCAAGATTAAGTAACACGTGAAATGTAGGAAGGAACAACATGGTTACCTTAACGCTTTTGCACTTATGATTCAGAAATCAGTGAGTGCTTTTGCCTGAAAAGTTAAGAACATGACTACAGGGCCCAGAAAGGACCCATTCCAATGCCCATTACTTATATCCTTACAAAACATAAGCAGTATGGTTTAAAAAGACCACATCCGTGAACACAGAGATGCTTAACGCATTTTATTTTCCAATCCACCCATCAATCAGGTATTGCAGTACATCCAGGAAAGGTGCACTTTCCCACCCGGGGAAAACAATGTTGTTCAGAGAAAGAAGAGAAAATAAAAGTAGCGCTTCACTGGCAAACTCTGTAAAGTAGCGCTAATGTGTTTTGGGTGTGAATAAAATCAAACTGGCCACTTTGCGACCCACTATGTCTTGCTTTATTTAGTTATTTTTCACATTTTGAAACTTTCATTTCTCTCCGTCCCGAAGCTGCACTTTGCAATAGAAAAATTTCCCAAAAAGACATTTCCAGTAAAGTGTCTTTCTTTTTTGGTCAATTTCGCAGAGGAACAAATAAATGAAAGGAGAGGAAAGAGGGAGTAATGGCTACAAGACCCAGGAAAGGGGGCCCCCACACCTAGACCTTACAGCTTGCTCCAGCACTTCGAGGCCCAGGGAAGGGGGCCCCCTCCCCTGGGCCTTGAAGCAGTAAGGAGGCAGTTTGCACAACACTGCCCTAGCACAGGCAGTACATACATTTTAAATGCACATTCACATCAAAGCAATCTTTGCTATGGGTGATGCAAAGGTTACAAAAGCCAGTTGATCTGGCTGCTCCCTCCTCCCCTCACCCACCTCTCCTTACCGGTGTCCGGCTGGTCCTGGAAACAAAGGGGCCTTCTGTCACCTAGCAACAAAATGGCGAAAGGGCGCCTAGAATGGCCGGTACTTAACAGAGGCGCTGCTCCGCCCCTGACACTGTGAGCCAACATTCTGTTTGCTCCTTCCCCCCACCCCTGCACCCCCAGGAATGCCACCACGCCCCGACCAGCAAGTCAAGACATCTCACATTTGTAATGTGATTGTGTGGGGCAGGGGGCCCTGGAGGAGCAGTTGGGCTAACTGTGAAAGTGTGGCCTTTCACAGTGAAGCGGGCCCCCTGTTTTTCAGCTGAGCGTGAGGCCCTGGGCAGCTGCCCACACTGCCCATGTCTAGTGCCGGACCTGACAGCAAGTTATTCGATGCAAAAAAAAGCATGAGACTGGGGATGGAACCACTGCGGGACGTGATGGAGCCGCACAGCTTAGATCTCTGGGCCCTCGTTTGCGGGATTTTGGCGGTGGGCAGAGCTTCAAGGCATCTTGCTGCGCTGCCCTACACCAAAGTGAAAGGGCAGTAATGCACGTATTTAAGCAATACTGTGCATTCCTGTCCTTTCTCCCTGCGCTGGCGCAGTTTTGGCAGCCTAGTGCCAACGTAGGCAGCCTTGCATCATTGAGGCGTTGTCCTCTTTCTGTGTGTGCTGCATAATGCAGCAAAAAGAGGAAAAAATGAGGAGAAATAAAGATATTTCTCCTCGTTACCCCTCACTTCTGGGGGTGTAAGGATTTGGCGTTTCCCCAGGTTTACATGATTTTGTAAATCTGGTGCAGCTTCAAAATCCATGGGTGTTGTGTGGGAAAACCCACCGCAACGCCCATAACGCCTCCCGGGTGAGCTGGGTTGCTTTATTCAAGATTTGTGAGGCCACTCAAAGCCACGCAGGGTGGCTTTGCTTGATTTCATAAATCCGATTCAGAGCCCTGTGTCACGCATGTACCACTGTACATGGTGCAAAAGTGACGCAGGGCTCTCATAAATAAGCCCACTTGTCACTTCATTCTCAACATTTGCAGAGCAACGTCGGTGGTGGCAGCAACAAGCGACCAGGGCTGCCAAGAAACCAGAAAGTACCACCAGCAATGCATGTGCAGGGAAGTTTAAAGAGATTTACTAACCCAGAGCATTCTCACTGGACTCTCTTGGACAATGTGAACATTGGGGGTGTTTGACAGTTGGTCTCTCTCTCTCTTTCCCGCTTTCATTCGCTCACTCCATTCCCAAGCATCTCCCGGTGCTGTAATTCAATGGGCTTAGTCCCTGATCTATAAGGAACCTCTAGAGCAAGGTAGTAGCAAGAAAATTAAAATACTCCAACCCACACCTTGAACTAATGCTCTTATGACACCAAGCAAGAGAAGCAAGTCATTGTGACAATCCCCAGAAGAACTCTCTTATCATGCCATCCAAGCATCTATCCTTTCATACTTTCATTCTTCCATACACCCACTAATATCCACCATTTCACCTTTACATTCTGTCATCCATTCATTATTTAATCCATGATACAGTCTTTCACCATTCTGTCTGCCCATCCATGTCCAAACCTATCCATCCATCTTCAAACCTATCCATCAAACCCACCCATCTGCCTATCCACTCTTTCAGTCATCCATCCTTCCATCCAATCTTTCTCTCATCCTTATTCATACATTCTTTCGCTAATCCATCCACCCACCCATATATCCATCCCCCTTTTCAATCATCAGACCATCTTTTCAACATCCATCCATTTACCCTTTTACTCATCAATTCATCCATCCAGCATCCCTTTTACTCAAACATCCATCTTTACACAACAATCTCACTCGTTCATTCAACCATTCATCCTTCACTCAGTCACCCACCCTTTCACATTAAGTATGAGCCTTTGTCTGCCGATTTACAGACCGAAGATGCCCATCAAGAACTCCACCCCCATTGTAGCTGCTAAATCGTGGTGGTTCACAACATCTTTCCAAACGAATCTATCCTTTTACTCATCCTTCCATCTATTGTTTTGCTCATCCATCAATCCACCCTTTCACTCCAGCGTTCCACCCTTTCACTCATCCATCCATCCTTTCACTTAACCATCCACCCATCCGTCCACCCTTCTACCATCCACTGATCCACTCAATCACCCATTCATCCATCTACCCTTTTACTCAGCCATCCCTTCACCCTTTCAGTCATCCATCCACCCTTTCACCCATCCATCATTCACCCTTTCACTCAAAGATCCACCCATCCATCAATTCACTCTTTCACTCAGCCATCCATCCACCCACCCTTTCAGTCAGCCATCCACCCTCCCATCCATCCATCCTTCCTTTCACTCACCCACCCACCCTTTCATATTAATTATGAGCCTTTTTCTGCCGATTTACACACAGAAGAGGTCCATCAAGAACTCCAATGCCACTGTAGCTGCTAAAGCGGGGATTCACAACACCCGTCCAAACCTATCCATCTATCCCCAAACCTATCCATCCATCCTTTGACTCATCCTTCCCACCATCCATCGTTTCGCTCATCCATTCTTCCACCCTTTCACTCCAGCCATCCATCCTTCCACCCTTTCACTCATCTGCCCACTTTTTCACTCATCCATCCTTTAACTCAACCATCCACCCTTGCACCCATCTATCCACCAACCCATCCACTCAATCACCCATTCATCCATATACCCTTTTACTCACCCATGCATTCACCCACCCTTACACTCATCCATCCACACATCCACCCTTTCACCCATCCATCCATTCACCCTTTCACTCAGCAATCCACTCTTTCACTAATCCATCAACCCTTTCATCCATCCTCCCATCTAGCCATCCTTTCCCTCATTCATCCAGTCATCCCTCCATCCACCCTTTCACACACCCATCCATCCACCCTTTCCCTCACAGATCCTTCCATCTATTCTTCCTTCCTTTCACACACCCATCCACCCTTTCATGTTAATTATGACTCCTTTGTCTGACGAGTTGCAGACAGAAGATGCCCATCAAGAACGTCTTCCCTGCTGTAGCTGCTAAAGCAGGGGGTTCATGATGCCCCAGCTCTAGAGATAGGAACAAATCCACCCAGAGAAAGAGTGACAGAGCTAGGAAATTGATTTTCCAGGAGCAGTATTGACCTGGGAAAGGGTGGCAAATTGCAACACAGAAGTAAATGTCATTGTCTTTATAATCAGGTAGTCAGGTTTGGGTGTAAGATAGGAGAACACAGCATAAATACGAGAAGGCCAGATGACAAGTATTGTATTATAGCATTTGTATAGAAATTACTACCCCTATGAGGGGGCACTGAAGCGCTTATCTACACGTGTAGCATGCTACACCATGTAGGTGTGCGGTTGGAAGTGTGTATTCTTTTCTTTGAGCCTGTGTGGGAAGTGTTTCCATGCCGTGGGTGAAGGCCACTGAGGTCTGCTTATCGTGTTATGGGGCACAGTGCATGGTGATGTGATGAATGAGGAAATGTGAGAGATAGGTATGCATTTTTATAGTTTGTGGTGTGCTGGCAGTTCTCACAAGCTCAACTTCCAGGGAAACCTAGTGAATAACCATCAGTAGATTGGTTTTACTAGAAAAAATATATTTTATTTGATTACTCAACATTTGGAATCTTATGAAGACGAAATCATTTAACACTGTTAACTTTACATTTGAAATAAGAGCGGTGTTCCCAAATGAGGCAATGACGCAGTGAAAGTGAAGTAAGCGAGTAAGAAGTGTGCTAGTGCTATCCAATATATACATGCATAGTGACTGTGGAGGATGCACAGTTGTTTGATTTAAACTCTAGCAGAGTTGCAGGCCTCTTAATTTTTATAAACAGTATAGTACACTACTATAGTGTCAACCATTTGACCCCTTGAGATTATTTGTACAGGGTCATCATCAGGACGTGGGATGGGAAACACATATGAGGAGGAAACCACTTGTCAATGGGTTTGGGATAATTCACATGTATTGTAAGTTGATTAAAAACGGGAGGAGGAATCCTACCCATTAGGTAGCACTCATGCAACAAATGACAAACCGTACATTCAGGAATGGATCCACAAATCAGGTCTTGCAATCTAGATATGAAAAATAAATACATTACTAACTGGACTCAATTGCGGCTACAAATGTGGTTATAACACAGTGTGGTGTGGGACTTACCTATAAGAATTAAATAAAACCTCTTATGGTTATTGAAGGATTCTGTGGGAGAGGGGTCCAACCTAGGTCTATAGACTGCAACGCGATTGTCAGTCTCATTATGACACTTCCTGAGGTTAGTAGGAAAGAGAGGGGATGATTGACTACGAACTCCTAATTTACAACGGTAAATGAGGACAAATGTGCCTCTGGTGTAGACTCACTACATAAAAAAATCAATCACAACCTTCCGGGAGGTGAGGAGTGTCTGAAGATTTCTACCTGTATTCTCCAGGGATGATAACCCTTAATTAAGACCAGTATAGCCAATGAGAACAGAATACATATATGTAACCAACATAGGGACCGGAAAGAATCACACCCAATTTAGGCAAATGTCACCGTCGGATAGACGGTGTGAACTTGAGACAAAAAGACGCTGAGTTAGGAGGGGGGAGTGGGCGGGGGGGAGGACTACCTGAGGGACATATCACGATGAATGTGTGGCCAAACAGGTAACCAAACTAAGTTAAAAGTCTCTCTTCTTTGGGTAAATGCTGCTGTGCAGAAAACAGCGCGTTGCTCAAGCCATATGTAATGTAGAGAACCAACATTTGTATAAGATCACCATTTGTATAAAACCACAAAGTGGTAATTTTGTTGGGGTAATCCAATGTGGGAAAGGACTTACCACGCACAATGAACACAGTGTTAACCTATAGGCATGGAAATGGAGAAACAGAAATTATTACCTGACTATTTACATTATTTGCAATTATGTATCACAGTATATTGTGTCAAAGTAATGACACTTACCTAAAATCAATTTGGATCACCTGCATCAATCTGTGAAGGTTTTTAAATTATATGTAATGAATGTCTAGCTGCTTGCTATATCCATACATTTATATATAATTAAGCAACCGTGTCAATTATATGACACTTACCTAATTTCGTATGAATCAGAATTGTGCTGCAAGGAAAACAAACAATGTTTCCTGTAAGGTTCGTCACATTAGTTAGAGTGTTCACATATGAAAAACAACATTGGTTTCTGTAACAGTAGAAACAGGAATAAGTGAGAAAAAACTGAGGTCTGCTGCCACCAAATGACTGCTAGCAGCCTTGCAGGCGTACCAATTGCTAATGGAAGGTGAGCACCGGCATACACGTCCGATCTGCTTGGATGTGGGCTGGTTAGTGAGCTGAGGCTGCTTCACTTTCACCTCATTCCACACCAAATATGCCCCTTTGTCTTCAATTAATTAATTATGTGCCACTGACATTAAGTTTGCTTACATGTATCTTTCATAGGCACTCTAGTAACTATAACTCATGCCCTAAAGGTAACTATACCTCGCGCTCCCGTCATGCACAGTTTTCTCATCAATAATTTCACTGCAAATGTTGCAGTGATATTATCAATAATGTCATAGAAGATGCCATGAGTGATGTACTATGTGGGGTAATTAGCAGTGCATAGCGATGGCACCAGTTATAGTTACCTTGGGGCACGTGTTATAGTTTCTTGAGATAACTATAACTGTCAAATTTCTCTGCTTTTGTGTGTGTAAAATCTGAACCTAACTATAACGTCCCTATAACCTTTGTTTTTTTCAGTAAATTTTAAGGTTTTTTAATTCTGTTTCTTAACTATAACATCCCTGTAACCTTTGTTTTTTTTCAGTAGATAATATATATATATTTACACTGAATAAACCTAAGGGACATGTATGGCTCCAGGAGGGAGGGCTGCTTGACCCCGCCTTTGTTATTCTAGGGCCTCCCTGGGGAGGTGGTGGTCCCCAGGGCCGTATATGGCCCAGGAGGGGGGCTGTGCGCCCCCTCCCTCTTTTACAAAAATACAGTTGGCCCCTGGGAGGTGGTGGTCTCTGGGGCCCGTGGTGTCTCGCGCGTCCCGTCTATTTTTTTAATTATAGCCCCCGGGAGATGGGGGTCCCAAGGACTCAGGGGGGGGGGATCTGCTAGGCCCCCTGATTATAATTGACATGAGCCCCGGTGAGGTTGTGGTCCCTCTGGCACAAATAAGCCCTTGGAGGGGGCCCGTGTGCCCCTCCACTTTTTTATAAACTACACATGCCCCCAGGACCTGTCCCACCCGGGGGCCACATTAAAAACGAGTGCGGAAGACCGTGCTTTTGTTCTTTTTTTTAATTCACAGCGATATTCACAAATATTTGCGAATTTTGCCATGAATTAAAAGAAATTAGGGTATTTGTACCCTGCCCCCTTCTTTTTTTTGCAAATTTTTTGTGGGGGGCTCGGCTGAAGCAGAGTCCCAAGATGGTTGCCAACACTACCCGGTTGAAGTATTGGCAGCCAACCAGAGCTCTGCAGATCTCTGTACAAGCTTCTCATTATTCGCAAAGGCTTCGTAGATATACAAATTTGGATTTCCTTAAATTTCTTGCAAACTACTGAACGGATTTACACCAAATAACAAAAAGCGTGATCTGTGAACCATAAGCTACCTTTCTGCCAAATTCGATATAATTCTGTCCAGTGGTTCGGGCTGCAGGCATCTAAAGACTCTATGGGAATTAACATGGGAAACGCACTTTTTTGACCCCCCCTTTTTCTCAGCCCCCACTTGACAGATCACCCCAAAACTTTCCAAGCTGGCACACTTATTTTGTACAAATTTCATGAAGATTCCTCAAAAAGTGCCAAAGTTCTGGACAAGTAAAAAAAAAAAAATTATTTATATATATAAATCATTCAGCTGATCTTTGGCATTTGTTTGAAGAAGGAGTAGCAGGAAGATGTTAAACCATTTTTTTCAGTGACTTTCTATTTTTTAATGCTATTTCTTAACTATAACACCCCTGTAACCTTTGTTTTTTTACTGAATTTCACAGTTTTTTAAAATATAAATTGTACAATGATTTCACACAAGTTCAATTTACTAATATACATAGTCAAAAATGTATAAATATATTTTATTCACTCATTCATTCTTATTATATATTATAAAACTAAACATTTAAAAATGAAGGTAAGGTAACGTATGCAGTCTTTCTATAAATGCAATGCACCAAGTGTTCCTGTTTTTAAAATAAATTTTATGGATCCGCGGATCCGCCGTGAATCCTCATACAAATAAGGGATCTGTTGGTTTAATTGCACACATTCAATACTAAAACAACAACAAATTTAATTCAAACATATGTTATTGCAATTTCTATAAGTGTATCACTGCTTGTGTGTGGGTGTGTGAGTTGCTGTGGGAGTGACTTTGTGGGTGTGTGAGTAGCTATATGGGTGTGTGTGAGTGTGGCTGGGTAAGTGGGTGTGGGAGTGTGGGTGTGAGTAGGTATGTGAGTGGCAGTGTGAGTGGTTTTGTTGGTGTGTGAGTGGGTGAGTGGCTGTGGGGGTGTAAGTGGTTGTGTGGGTATGTAAGTGGGTGTGTGAGTGAGTGGCTATGTGGGTCTGTGAGTGGTTGTATGTTTTTTGTAATTGGGGTTTGGATCTGCAGATCCACCCGAATACACCCAAATCCATGAGGATCCGCTGATCCTCATGCACACAAAAAAAACATTTTTGGACACTTTCTTGTCCATGAGGGGTCCCTCACAGACCCCTCCATCAGTCCCATGGGGTCAGTGTACCTCTACCCTCCATCATTTTTACATTTTATTTTCCTCCCCGGGAACTGTGTCCCGATGCATAAATTTGAGGCTGCAACTTTCCTCTCAGGTTGTGGCAAGCCAATCACTGCATTGTTGTTGGCACGTGGATCTGCGAATCTGCCTGAGTATGTGGAGGATCTGTGGTGGATCCGCCTCTCTAGATATACATAAATATTTTTACTTTAATAACTCCAACACTACTGAAGAGATTTACACCAAATTTTAAAAAAGCACTCTTTCTGGACCAAGATCTAGTTTACTGCTAAATTTGGTGTAATTCCTTTTCAGCGGTTCGGGCCGTAGTTGTGTCTAAAACCCCTATGGAAAATTGCATGGGGAAAATGTGTTTTGGCACCCCCCTTTCTCTCAGCCCCCGCTTGACGGATCACCCTGAAACTTTCCAGATAACAGCTGAAGTACCTGCCAAACTAGTTTTGAAACTTTTGTGAAGATTCGTCAAACGGCACCAAAGTTATTAGCAAAGCAAAAAATGCTTTTCCCGCTGAAACTAGGTCCTAACTATAACTACCTACTGGCAACTGCCAGTAGGTAATATATACCTCCAAACGTTTAAGTGATGTTCTAGTTAAGTAAAATTTTAAACGAAAAATCCTTGAAATTCACTGTTTATAATTATCTCAAGTAAATATAACTTGTGCCCTAAGGTAACATAACTTGCGTCCCCGCCGTGAACAGTTTTCTCATTAATAATTTAATTGCAAATTTGGCAGTGATATTATGAATGATGTCATAGACGATGTCATGAGTGATGTAATATGTGGGGTAATTAGCAGTGCATGCAGAGGGCACGAGTTATAGTTACATTAGTGAGTTATAATTACTTGAAATTACTATTACTAGTGAATTTCAGTGTTATTTTCTTTAAAATTTCACCTATCACGTGACTAACCTTTTTTTCCCCAATGAATTTCTAGTTTTTTTTTTAAACTAAAGTATTATTTTATTACCATACGTAAAGCCACCTCCCACCCCCCCCGGCACAGCGATTGCCAGTGCGCCGAGGGGGTGTTGGCCACAGGCACCCAATCCTCTGTATGTGACATGGGGATTGGCCACAGGGCCTGCCTCGGATCAGCCAACCCTGCACCATGCACATCCTTGTGCAACACCAAAATATATAAAAAGTGAGCCCATTGGCTTTATGAAGGGGTGAGTACATTAATATATATTAAGCAGATCTATAGCAGATGTATATTTCAAAAATTCACCCAATGCAATGTTTACTAATATTGTTTAGTATGAAAATATTTATTAAAGTTTTATTTAAAAAACATGTCTGTGATTGCTTGTATGAAGTTACATTGCATGCCTTAACCACGCATGTCTTTACCACACATATACCATTACCACGCACGTTTTTACCATGAACATACATGGAATTACATTAAAGTTACCAATACGACACATAACTTTACAACGCATGTATTTACCATGCAAACCTTCACCACACTTTTTTTAAAGAAAAAAAATGACAAGTAAATATAGCATAATAAATAAAAATAATATATACATACACTGGTAGATGATAGTACACCATATTATATTTTCTGCCAACATTAAAAGTACTAGCGCACATGTATGTAGCTGAACATAACACAATGCTACACATTGCAACATTACGTAAATGTTTTCAACATCATCAGATCACAATGCAGCACATTGCAAAACATTGGAAATGTTTTTAACAAAATGAAAACACAACGCAGGTATGAAAGTAATATAATTTCCATTTCAACACAATGTGTAACTCCGTCTCCAACCAAGATGGTGAGCAAACTCCCTGAGAAAGGTATAAAACATGACAAAAAAAGCACACAAAAAATAATTATACTTTTTTGTCGCGTATTTGATCACATAATAACACACATTACAGCAGTTATTTTACCAAAATTGATAGTTAAACCTTACTAAACATATAAAAGCAGGCATCCACCATTTTATGATCAGTGGTACACTGCCTTCTGAAGTGACCACATGCACTGGAGAGAGCAGGAGTATTACAGAGACGCTGCCATCTATCTGTCACAGTAAGTATAAATAAAAACACTAATACATCTTAAAATGGAATAATATATAAAAAGGAATGAATTTGAATACCTTTATTTTAACATTTTCAGACATTTTTTCTGCTGAATGTCATGATTCCAGATCAACAGTATTTGCCAACTCAAATACAATTACAAATTTGTTAAATATGTAAGTTAAAATAAATTCAAAATTTTCATTTTTAATACCATAACGAAAAAGTTGCTGAAAAATGAATAAGGTTCAATTTCCAAGTTTTTTTTCCAAATGTGTGTCTAGTCCGGGAAAGTGCTGGACAGGCAGATTTACTATACTAATTTCGCCAAGTGTTACTTCAGGGTAGGTGCTGGACAGTGATTGGGGGGGGGGCAAGATTTACTATTCTAACTCTGCCATGTGTTACCTCATGGAAGGTGCTGGACAATTACAGGGGGGCAAGATTTTCTATTATAACACCACCAAGTATCACCTCAGGGAAGGTGCTGGACAGTGACTGGGGGGGGGCCAAGATATGCTATTCCAACTCCACCAAGTGTTACATCAGGAAAGGTGGTAAACAATGACGGGGGGAGATTAACTGTTCCAACACTGCCGAGTGTTACCTCAGGGAAGGTGCTGGACAGTGACTGGTTGGGCAAAATTACTATGGTAACTCCGCCAAGTACCTAGTCTGGGAAGGTGCTGGACAGTGACTGGGTGGCAAAATTAGTGTTGTAACCCTGCCAAGGACTTAGTCAGGGAAGGTGCTGGGCAGTGACTGGGGGGGGGGCGACAAAATTTACTATTCGAACTCTGCCAAGTGTTACCTCAGGGAAGGTGGTGGAAAGTGACTGGGGGGCAAATGTAACAATGTATTTCTCTTCTTTTTAGACTATAACAAAGGCAAACAAATTATAGAAAAAAGAATCTTCCAACAACAAAAAGAAAAACTAAAATCATCGCTCCAACCCTAAGCAGAAACATAGATGAGGTAAAAATATTAAACACTGTAAACTGATAAATTATGCACACATAAATGCAGTGATTCAAGACCAACTCAATGATGGGATATAAATGGCTTCCTGACCATATATACACAGCAAAGAATCAATCTCCACCATCAAAATTACATCTCCAAAAGCCTGAAACCAAAACCACAAGGACTAATAATAAACAGAAATTCAATTTAATATTTAAATTCTTTTTCAAAGCAAGATACTAACACAGAATTTTTTTCCACAGTTCAAACAACATTCAAGAAAATGTTTTTCTCAGATTTCGGGAAATAACTTTGAAATTGTTTCTTCTCTGTGTATTACTGGGCCCCAAAAATTGGAAAAATTAACAATCTCATTACATTACACTTCTAATAACTTTTTTCAGATTTTTTCAAAAATAGAAAATTCACATGAAGCAAGATGCATTCAATTCAAAAGAGGAAACAGACTTGCAAAATACGGTGGCTACATTTTTTGTAAGGAGAGATTAACTGAACTCAGGAGTCATTGGAGGTATGTTGAATATTTTTCATCCCATTGCAGAGACAGAGCAGTTACTCTGGGTGACACTGTGGAAAGAACCACAGAGCATAACCACTCTGTCTCTGCAATGGAGATTTAAGCAAGGGATTATATTCAGCAAATAAAGTCCCTTGTGGACACCTCCAATGAACCAAGTGGCTCAGTTTTGTGGGAAGTAGCCCAGAACATACCCATGCACATTGCGAGTACTATGCCCATGATTCTAAATTTAAGAAGAATGATTCAACGACAAAAACAGGTGAGTAATCCCCAAAGAGTAACTTTTCTATCAAACTCTGACATTAACACCCCCCAGAACATACTGTTTCTTTTACTAACAAACCTTTTTTAGTCTATGACAATGAGAACCCTCTGATATGAATACTAACCTTCAGGATATTCATAACACAGAAACGCTAGAGAATAGCGAAATGTGGATGATGAATGGCACTTTTAAATCAACTCCCCATCCATTCACCCAAATTTATACTATTCATGCAAACATTAACAATCCTCAACTTACACTGAATGTTTTCTCAGTTATAAAATCTAAAACAATAAATAAAAGTCCTAGGAAAATGGTAATTGACTTGAATTTGCAAATGATTGATACAAATACTAAAATATGCCCTTACACATAAATGTTTTTTTCATTTTTCCAGGCATATTGGTGAAATATTTAAAAAACATCCTTAGCTGATTATATGTCAAATAATAAACTGCAATATGAACTAAAAAAACTAATTGCATTGTGTTTTGTACCCCCTGAATGTGTGGATGACTTCTACACTTCAATTATATAATCAGAATATTTTTCACGAAATGAGGAAAATTTGCCCCCACTCCTAAATAATTTCAAAGACACATAGATGGGCCATCTAAGCAGGTTGGGCCACAGAAGGAAACGAAGATTTTCAGTATTCAGTGGTTGAACTGTTTCTCGAGCTGCTTAGAGAGAGGTACAAAAAACAATAATGCCCTTAAGGAATAGCATGATTCTTTCAACAACTCAATATCATTTGCTGGAAATTAAAAAAAATATAACAACATTTCCAGGAGATGAGAATGGCGCAATCATTGGCAGGTAGTCTGAACCCTCGGATATCCCAAAAAAGTAAAGAGCTGTCGGAAAGACTATTGGCATAGATTTATTAATTTCCATTGATGGGAGCTTCAGACTACCTTGACAATATTGTATAGATTCCACACAACTAGCAATAACTAATAGCTTTTAGAAGTACTCTCCTGTTTTGACTCTTTAAACTAATTAAATTGGCATTTTTTACTATTTTTTTAACATTTCAAAAACATCTTTGGCTTCTTACCTGTAGTTGTCTTCTTTCTTCAACTCGTGGTGATATTTTAAAAAACCTGTCACCAAGAGTCTCAAATCATCCAAAGAGTTCACCACAAATCCAAACGACCCATCCAAAGAAAATTCGAGAAAACAATTCAATTTTTCATATTAAATGCTTTGACAATCCACAAAGAAAACAATCCAAAAATCATGGTACCCGAAAAATGTACATTTTCTTTAAATGTAAAAATGTATTTGTTTCACAAAAAGAAATGTACAGAGAAAAAGAAAACCAACCCAAAAGTCCAGAATTTTTTCTTCAAAAGCGTTGTCTTCTTCCAAAATTGTTGAACAATAAAAAAACACGACGGAACAAACAATAAAATGTTGCTTTCAATTCAAATAGCTTTTAAAAAGTTAAAGTGATTTTTCCCCAATTTTTAAACCTATGTTGAAAAAAACAACCATCCTAACATGTACAGGTTGTTTTCATATGGGCATGTTGGGATGGTTGGCTGTATGGGTGAGTGTGTGCTTGTGTCAGTGACTGTATAGGTGAGTAAGCGTGTGTTAGTATCTGTATGAATAAGTGAGTTGATGTGTACATAACTGTATAGGTGAGTAAGTGGCTGCGTGATTGACAGGTGGCTAAAGGTTCCTATGGGAATTAACATTATAAATGCAACCTTATTTCATGCCCCAAATTCTCTGGCCCCACTGCACAGATCACCCCCAAACTTTCCATAACGATAGTACTCACTGTGACACATTTTTGGGAAAATTTCATGCAGATTGGTCAAATGACGCCAAAGTTATAGCCAAGTGAAAAAATGCTTTTCCTATGGAAACTAGGTCCTAACTATAACTACCGGGGCGACTGCCAGTAGGTAATATATATATATATATATATATATCTCCAATTACCACTCCAACGTGCACTCACAGAGATACGGACAACTTCGATAGCTTATGCCCAGTAAAAAAGTTTTATTTTCAGTTAGGTGCAAGGTCCATCATGACGCGTTTCGGCCAACACTGTGGCCTTGATCACATGATCGCGTTACGCTGTTACATGACACATATTGGGTAACAACCCGTCACATGACACCTTAGCTACTGCTCAATGGAAATAGACGACATACTATAAGCAAGTGGTAGACTCTATAAAGTATAACACAGTTTTAACACGAGTAAAAAAACATTGCTGATATTATTATGTCAATAATGACTGTTTTATGCCACATTGGTAACCATATAGAATAATAATGAAAAGATATTAATGAATTATATTTACATGCAATATAAAATGCACAAATGCAATTATTTTATATGCTAAAATATTCTTAAAAGCAATTGTTTTGTAAGTCAAAAAGAACCATGATGGATATTTTAAAAGAATGACAGCCACATTGCCTGTAATAAATAATCAATAAATATGTCAATACATAATCAGTGCAAATACTGCAATTGTAAACATAGTTGATATGCATTCTAAATTGGCCTAAATGGCTTCAAGTATTGTACTAGATTATATTATATACTATTCCAAAGTGAGGTGCTAATGTGCAAAGTAAGTGCAAAAAGTGCAAATATTACTAGTGTCTAAAGTTCTAAGATAAATATATAGTGCTACTGGCGGCTGAAGAATAAGATAAAATGTATAGAAAATTGTCGATAGGTTGTAACTCATTAACATAGTAGCAAGGGAGCCCCCTTACAGTAAAAAGTGCTTCTGATGAAAAACAATCATCTTGGTTGTAAAATCGTTGGTAGCAGGCAGGGACATAGGGGCCGATTCCGATTCGGGCCGGAAATCTCTCCGACCGAGCCGGACCCGGAGAGATTTCCGACCGAATCGGACCCGTGCAGCCCGACCGAACGAGTACGATGCGTCCGTATGCTATCGTACTCGAGTCGGTCGGACTCCCATTGAAGTCAATGGGAGCCGGTCGTACAACGCGTACGCGGGCTCCCATTGCCTCAATGGGTGCGAGGCGAACAATTGCGCCCCCTACGCGGCGAAGCGACTCGCGCCGTACACGGGGGGACCCATGGGTCCCCCCTGTGTGCGACTCGCGCGGCTACGCATACAGGGGGGTCCGACACGGACCCCCGAAATACGGCTCCGACTGCTCTTTCGAGCCGGATGGCGCGGCTCGGTCGGACTGCTCGCGGCGCGCATCGTATTTACCCGGCCGGGGAACGTCTCCATTGCGCGGTGCGAGTCATGTCCGAGCGAGTCGGTCGGAGCGGTTCGACCCGGGAATGAGTCGGTCGGAGAGGTTGGGACGCCCGAACGAGTCGGTCGGCGATTTCGCATCGTACTCGCTCGTCCGGACGCGCGTACGGATCGGTCGGGAAATAGGGCTCCGAATCGGATCCGGTTAAGCGGAATCCGATTCGGAGCCCTACCGGCCGAGATCGGAATCGGCCCCATAGTGTCAATTATTAGGCAATCACAACTACTGAAATGTGTGTGTGTATACATCTCTCATCCCATAAATAGTGCATAGCTGGAGTATACTATAGGTAGTTATGCAAATCTTTGCCTACGGTAAGGCCCTGGGGGGACTTAGTATTGAGTTCGACAATGTATCTTGATTCTAATTGTCTTAACTTTTTCTCACGATTGCCCCCTCTTTTAACTGGAACAGTGTCGATGACAAAATATTGAAGACAATTAAGATTGTTGTCATGTTCCAATTTAAAATGTCGGGCCATATATATATATATATATTCTTCACCAAAAAGATAATCACGCAGCACTCTCCCAAGGGATAGATTTAATAAACGGTTTTATTCCTTTAGCAAGCCATTACTCCTTCCACCACCAACGCGTTTCAACCGACAGGTCTTGATCACGGTGCAAACAGTAGTCCCTCTACAGTTTCACTCATTTATACTGCACACCCAGTTAGCACATTATGGTGCATTCTGGGTGGGACTAGTAGTTTTATCATATCAATTACACCCAAATTGTGACTCAAAAAACTTTATGTAAACAAATTGTCACCATTGTCAATAAATAAATTGTTAGCAAGGATTATTTCACAAAAAGTTGTTATTGTGGGTATTTATCACTTATCCTGTTAGAATAATGATGATTCCCTGTACTTGGGATCGGGTAGGTATAGGAGCGATTTTAAATTTCTGTCTCAGTGACTTCATTTTTATAATTTGTACTAAACAAAATATATTTTCGCCCTCTCTTTGTACACCATCAATGACTTAGTGCCCAATTTCATAGTACATCCCAAATATTCACTTTCAAGGCTTAGTGCCCCATCATTTACAACCACTCAATTCAGATGATAAGCCATACCCTAATTTCCTTGTCCATTGTTCACCATAATTTATAATTCCTGGCAGTCTTCTTTTCGTTGTTTAAAAAACACTGCGGTCGGGCGCTCCTTCGTTTATTTAATTAGCCACCAATGTCGTCCCACACGGATTCTTGAACATACAAGGGCAATTCAGAACAAAGACTTAACATATGCGATGTCCAAACATATGTTAACTCACAGTGGAAGAACATGGAAAGACATGATATATTTTGGTCTGGCAACGGTTCCTGTGCATGAAAGAGGGGGGAATAGAACCCTCAAATTGAGACGCTTAGAATCGAGACTGATTATTAGATTTAAAACCAAGTTCCCTACAGGGTTAAATGGGGATGAAGAGATGCATGTACACCTATGAGAGATGTAGTAATAATTTTTTTAATTATTTAACAAAGAGTACAAGAAAGTATATAATGAATCTAGAAAATTTATAAATTATGGTGAACAATGGACAAGGAAATTAGGGTATGGCTTATCATCTGAATTGAGTGGTTGTAAATGATGGGGCACTAAGCCTTGAAAGTGAATATTTGGGATGTACTATGAAATTGGGCACTAAGTCATTGATGGTGTACAAAGAGAGGGCGAAAATATATTTTGTTTATAACAAATTATAAAAATGAAGTCACTGAGACAGAAATTTAAAATCGCTCCTATACCTACCCGATCCCAATTACAGGGAATCATCATTATTCTAACAGGATAAGTGATAAATACCCACAATAACAACTTTTTGTGAAATAATCCTTGCTAACAATTTATTTATTGACAATGGTGACAATTTGTTTACATAAAGTTTTTTGAGTCACAATTTGGGTGTAATTGATATGATAAAACTACTAGTCCCAGAATGCACCATAATGTGCTAACTGGGTGTGCAGTATAAATGAGTGAAACTGTAGAGGGACTACTGTTTGCACCGTGATCAAGACCTGTCGGTTGAAACGCGTTGGTGGTGGAAGGAGTAATGGCTTGCTAAAGGAATAAACCCGTTTATTAAATCTACCCCTTGGGAGAGTGCTGCGTGATTATCTTTTTGGTGAAGAATGTAATTCGAGGCTAGTCCTGCCTCGCCACGCGCACCAGCTGTGCAAAGTGCGCCTTTCGTGTGGGACGACATTGGTGGCTAATATATATATATATATATATATATATATCTATCAAATCAACACCTCCTCACTTTGGAAAGAAGTAGAGCACACAAGGGTC
Source organism: Calotriton arnoldi (assembly GCA_963921515.1). Classification (NCBI taxonomy): domain Eukaryota; kingdom Metazoa; phylum Chordata; class Amphibia; order Caudata; family Salamandridae; genus Calotriton; species Calotriton arnoldi. The sequence goes on along the minus strand of CAWUFW010005373.1, from coordinate 51,424 downwards.
CAGCAGGAAACTCGTTCTTTATTAATCAAGCGGCATGACGTGTTTCGTCGTAATCGACTTCCTCAGATGCCGCGAAACAACAAATGCTTTCAATGCCCACATTCAAATACAGAGTGCCCTGCTACGATTAGTTGAGGTATCTCCGACAGGTTTGAGAGGGGGATGTCCCGATCTCGGTACTCCGAGTCCGCACGGAGCAGCACTCTGACGTAAGTATTCTCCCCAGTGGGCGGTGTCTGCTCCTTCCCCTCACACCTGGATCTTACTGTGGGCAGCGAGCGGCCTTCCCGGCCTCTCATCTCACCGCTAAAGTCCCGTAATAAGCCTGCAAACACCACTTAAGTAAGCAGTGCTTTCCTGCGAAGTCACAGTCCAATGCTTATTGGCAGGGCAATCCTACGGGATGCTGCGTATTCGGCGTATAAAAAAAAAAATCCGGATTTGTAAAGCGCAAACTACTCACCCTTACGGGTCTCAAGGCGCTGGGGGCCGTCGTGGAAATTAAGTGAGCTATTGCCCAGTCACATGGTGCTGGGCTGAGCTGCCGCCTGAATATATATATATATATATATATCTATATATATATATATATATATATCCAATTACCACTCCTATGTGCATTCACGTACGTCAAGAGAAACGGACAACTTGATGAGCTTAAATTTGCCAGTGCAGCTTTTATTTTTTACTTCTCGGTGCAGTCGATCATGACGCGTTTCGGGCAACGCAGTGGCCTTGGTCACAGGATCGCGTTACGTGCTAGTGAAACATTTATTGGATACCATAATACCATGTGACACCGTGTCTGCACTTATCATAGACATAGAAGAAATACTACGGCATTGATGTTTTGAACGCTAATACCATTGTATGATGTTACTAAAAGTATATGTTCAATACTAACTAGGAGTACTGCTTAAATGGATTATAAATAAAGAATGTCATTATTTACATAAATAACATAATTATTACACCATTTAAAACACCATTTAAAGGCACATAACATATAAAACGCACAAATGCAGAAATAGTATATGCTAAAATTGGTGAATAAAAGCAGGACTACAAAAAGCCTTAAAAACATACACTCAAAAAATATATATGCTGCGTAAAAAACATCCCTCTTTGCCATGTAAAGATTTTTTTTTTTTGATAAGAGTCAAAATCACTAGTACAAATACTACTATATATACATGTTCGTAAAAATCCATTGACAAATGAAGATATAAGTAGGAGAAACTCATTAATAATATTGCCAGGTCTAAAGTGCAGAACTGTAGTGCAAATATCAGTGCAAATACAAAGTGCGAACGTGCAAAATGTTAAAGGTGCATGGATAAAAAGTGCAGATAAAAATATATACTTAGCAGCTAAGACAAATACTGTAATCTGTTTTGTTATATATATTTTTTTGTATATAAACAAAAAGTATGAAACATATGACTCATTTATCGAATGTGTCTGGGAGCCCCCAGACACTGCATTGAGCGGAGCGAGGGGAACCACCTTATAGATGACATACAGGTATTCTACTGCACAGATGACAATAGGGGTGGTACTACCCTACTGTAAGGATACAAAGAGTACAAAAATTATACACAAAAACTGGGACACTGAAGTAAAATTCGGCAGAGTGTATGTGGCTACAGGTAATTGTGTAAATCCTCACATAAATTTAAACCTTGAGGTGACTTAGTATCGAGTTCAACTATGTATTGGGATTCTAGTTGTCTCAACTTTTTTTCTCGATTTCCGCCACGTTTATTCATAGGTACACTGTCGATGACAAAGTACTGAAGAACATTTAAATTGTTATTGTGTTCCATTTTGATATGTCTCGCGACCGGATATGTGGGATCAGAATTAACCGTCGCACGTAAATGTTGTAATATACGTGCGTAGGCCTGTAGCTTAATACTGCCGACATAGCGTAACCCACATTTACATTGTAAAACATAGACGGCATGTTCGGTTCGGCATGTAAAATGACCTGTGAGTTTAACTGGAATATCTGAAAAGGCCGTCGAGTAGGAGGTAGTATTCACTCCAAACTTGCATGCACGACAAGTGCTGCACTTAAAAAAGCCTTTTTTTTGGTGAGAGCCAGCTGATTTTATTGTCACATTCGGGACTAGTTCTTACTAGGTCATTGTGCATCAAGTATGCCTTACGGTAAGTTAAACTGGGTCTAGTAGGCAGTATTTGCTTGAGAGTAGCATCAGTTAATACTATAGGCCATTGTGCATTGATGATGCCTTTGATGGCATTGGCCTGTTTGCTGTAGGTAGTAATAAGCCTACAAGGTGCAACTTCTGTATTGTTGGATGCAGATCTTTCCTTTTTTTTTTTTTTTTTTTTTTTATTGGGCACATCCAGAAAATATAAATACAAATGCATACATATAGAATGGAGACAATTTAAAAACCGGGAAAATCAAGAAAGAAAAAAAAACAGCAAACATTTCATTACAGTTAACCCAGGATTATCAATTAAAGTGCATGGAGAAGCTCGGCTAGTTCATCCTTGCATCTCTAGACCATTCAGCCATATGCGCCCATATCTTCCTCCCCCGAGTCCTGGCCTGTCTACCTCTACAAGCATATATGGACATCTCTTGTTTGTATATCCCGAGGAGCCTAGCAAGCCACATATGAACGGTTGGTGGCTCAGTATCTTTACATCTTGTGGCCAATAATAACCTAAATACTGCTGCCCCCAGAAACAGACCATATTCTTGTTCTATGTTGAGACCCAGAGTGCTATCATATCCAAGAATCAGCAGGGTCGGGGTTAATTCTGGTCTAAAACCAAACAATACTTCCCAAAAGCCTAACAGGCCTTCTTTAAGTAGGGCCAGTTTATCACAGCCATACAACATATGTATCAGAGTGGCAGGTCCAGACCCACATCTAGGACACTTGTCATCGACCCTCTTCCCCCACTGATAAAGTTTAGCAGGGGTAAAGTAAAGATTAAATATCGTTTTATACATTTGAGCTTTTAGATTCGAGGCTAAGAAAATTTTTGCAGTTAGGGAGAGGCTCATATAAATATCCGCATCGGGGTTGCCCAGTTTCGTTACCCAAGATGCTTCAGTTTTTTCCAAATCGTCGGGGTTTTTATCAAGAAGTATTTGATAAAAGTCCCTAATTCTGCTCGTTTCCCTGTTTACCGCTTCTAAGAGCGGTATCTCATCCAATTTTATCTTAGGCTTCCATGTTGTGAGGACATTCTTAATCTGGACAAATTTAAAATATTGGTTGTCTAGAACGCCAAACACCCGCTGTAGCCTAAAGAATTGAGCATCTTGTTCTCCCCACAAAAATCCCCTATTGTTCCTACCCCATATTTTTCCCACTTTTTCCCCATATCATCGTTGGCCAAGTATGGCAACAGTGGTGATCGCCATAAAGGGGTATATCTAGAGATTCTTGGGATTGCCATAACCTTGGAGACCTGCTTCCAAATTCTCCATGAGCCATAAATTACTTTAAACCGTACCTTCTGATAGTAGCTGGGTTCCAATTGTCTCAATAGCAGCCCAGAAGCTTCCTTCCCCATCGAAAGCTCATAAATTGTGGGTATTTTTGGGCCCTGCACTGGTTCCTTGGTATTATTCACCGACAGCAGGGTAGTCATCTGATATAAAAGGGCTGCCCAATAATACAGCATAATATTAGGGACTGCAAGACCTCCCCTGTCCTGAGGCAGAGCTAAATATTTCAGTGCTCTTCTGACCTTCCCATATTGCCATACAAAATTAGAAAAAATTGTTTCCAGTGCCCTCAATAGATTATCATCTACAGCCAGTGGTATAGAACGAAACAAATACAAAATGTTCGGTAGTATGGTCATGCAGATCTTTCCACTGAGGTATGGTTCGAGGAGGTGTCAGTTATTGCGTCCCTACTATTGGGGTTCAACAGCAGCTGTCTATCTTTGTTGTTGGTTTTATTTAAGGCTTGATCTAATATAGTGGGATTATAACCTCTCTCAATGAACCTCTGTTTGGCTATACTCTGATGTAAATCTAGTGTTTCCTTTGAACTACAAGCTCTACGAATACGTAAGAATTCTCCATAGGGAATACTAGTAATGGTATGCCGTGGATGAAAGCTCGTAGCATGTAAAAGTGTGTTACTAGCTGTGGGTTTTCTGTAGAGACATGTTTCAATAGTGCCCTTCTCAATATATACAGTAATGCCTAAAAAATTGGTGATATTACAATTAATATGTGCAGTAAAGTTTAAATTCATAGAGTTACAGTTGATGTCGTCTACAAATTTCTCAGCCTGAGCCTGTGTTCCCTTCCAAATTATAAAAACATCGTCTATGTATCTCCACATTTGCACTACATGATTTTCCGGATTTGAAAAGCGCGAACTACTCACCCTTACGGGTCTCAAGGCGCTGGGGGCCGTCGTGGAAATTAAGTGAGCTATTGCCCAGTCACATGGTGCTGGGCTGAGCTGCCGCCGGAATATATATATATATATATATATATATATATATATATATATATATATATATATATATATATATATATATATATAATACAAAAAGAGTTGCCTCTAGGTGGGATGCACTCCCAGGTGGAAATTACGCCAAAGCAAGGGCACACGCCATGAACAACGTCCTTTTCTGGTTACCTGCCAGACGCGTTTCGGGCCAAAGCCCTCTTCAGTGGCAGACCATGTGACGTGCCGGCATGCGGCAACCACCAGTAAATCCCCGTAATAATTATGCTCAGGTGAACCACCTGAAGCAATGCTTCCTGGGACTGGTGGTTCAGTAAAACCCAAGTGGGTCGCCGCCGGCACTCACATTCAAAAATGGCTTTAAAGGATTGCCGATGTTCGCGCCGGCACCCCTGCATATAACAGGCACCTCCTGTTCCACAGTTAGCTGCCCCAATAAAGCAGCCGCGGACCCGCGAGTGTTTCGCGGTGGTGCAATCCCGCGACCAGGCAGGCCGCTGTACAAAATACAAAAAGAGTTGCCTCTAGGTGGGATGCACTCCCAGGTGGAAATTACGCCAAAGCAAGGGCACACGCCATGAACAACGTCCTTTTCTGGTTACCTGCCAGACGCGTTTCGGGCCAAAGCCCTCTTCAGTGGCAGACCATGTGACGTGCCGGCATGCGGCAACCACCAGTAAATCCCCGTAATAATTATGCTCAGGTGAACCACCTGAAGCAATGCTTCCTGGGACTGGTGGTTCAGTAAAACCCAAGTGGGTCGCCGCCGGCACTCACATTAAAAAATGTCTTTAAAGGATTGCTGATGTTCGCGCCGGCACCCCTGCATATAACAGGCACCTCCTGTTCCACAGTTAGCTGTCCCAATAAAGCAGCCGCGGACCCGCGAGTGTTTCGCGGTGGTGCAATCCCGCGACCAGGCAGGCCGCTGTACAAAATACAAAAAGAGTTGCCTCTAGGTGGGATGCACTCCCAGGTGGAAATTACGCCAAAGCAAGGGCACACGCCATGAACAACGTCCTTTTCTGGTTACCTGCCAGACCCGTTTCGGGCCAAAGCCCTCTTCAGTGGCAGACCATGTGACGTGCCGGCATGCGGCAACCACCAGTAAATCCCCGTAATAATTATGCTCAGGTGAACCACCTGAAGCAATGCTTCCTGGGACTGGTGGTTCAGTAAAACCCAAGTGGGTCGCCGCCGGCACTCACATTCAAAAATGTCTTTAAAGGATTGCCGATGTTCGCGCCGGCACCCCTGCATATAACAGGCACCTCCTGTTCCACAGTTAGCTGCCCCAATAAAGCAGCCGCGGACCCGCGAGTGTTTCGCGGTGGTGCAATCCCGCGACCAGGCAGGCCGCTGTACAAAATACAAAAAGAGTTGCCTCTAGGTGGGATGCACTCCCAGGTGGAAATTACGCCAAAGCAAGGGCACACGCCATGAACAACGTCCTTTTCTGGTTACCTGCCAGACGCGTTTCGGGCCAAAGCCCTCTTCAGTGGCAGACCATGTGACGTGCCGGCATGCGGCAACCACCAGTAAATCCCCGTAATAATTATGCTCAGGTGAACCACCTGAAGCAATGCTTCCTGGGACTGGTTGTTCAGTAAAACCCAAGTGGGTCGCCGCCGGCACTCACATTCAAAAATGTCTTTAAAGGATTGCCGATGTTCGCGCCGGCACCCCTGCATATAACAGGCACCTCCTGTTCCACAGTTAGCTGCCCCAATAAAGCAGCCGCGGACCCGTGAGTGTTTCGCGGTGGTGCAATCCCGCGACCAGGCAGGCCGCTGTACAAAATACAAAAAAAGTTGCCTCTAGGTGGGATGCACTCCCAGGTGGAAATTATATATATTTGAAAAGGTTTGCCATCTTGTGAGATGCACTCCCAGGAAGTAAGCAGACACAGGAACTGGGATATTAAAACACACTGACCAGCAGTTTAATGCGACGCGTTTCAGGCTTACGCCCTTCTTCAAAGCCAACTGCTCTCCAGTACGGCCAAACATTTCTGCCAGCATTTTCCCTCCATTTATTCAAGACACGCCCCAAGTGGGCTTCAAGTCACGCCCCAAGTGGGCCGGCAAATCACATTGCCTGCAAAGCATGATGGGGTTGGTAGTTCCTTACCCATGTGGGTCTGTTTGTAGCCATCACTGGTTTTCAAAGTTCTTTAAATGGTGCTTTAAAACAAAGAAACACAGCTCTCTTTACAGGCCGCTCCTCCTGTTCCACCCGCAGTCAATATAAAACAGCAGGCGGCCCCGCTTGGGATCTTGCGGTGGTGCTTCTCTCGACCTAGGCGGGCCGAATTATTTATTTGAAAAGGTTTGCCATCTTGTGAGATGCACTCCCAGGAAGTAAGCAGACACAGGAACTGGGATATTAAAACACACTGACCAGCAGTTTAATGCGACGCGTTTCAGGCTTACGCCCTTCTTCAAAGCCAACTGCTCTCCAGGACGGCCAAACATTTCTGCCAGCATTTTCCCTCCATTTATTCAAGACACGCCCCAAGTGGGCTTCAAGTCACGCCCCAAGTGGGCCGGCAAATCACATTGCCTGCAAAGCATGATGGGGCTGGTAGTTCCTTACCCATGTGGGTCTGTTTGTAGCCATCACTGGTTTTCAAAGTTCTTTAAATGGTGCTTTAAAACAAAGAAACACAGCTCTCTTTACAGGCCGCTCCTCCTGTTCCACCCGCAGTCAATATAAAACAGCAGGCGGCCCCGCTTGGGATCTTGCGGTGGTGCTTCTCTCGACCTAGGCGGGCCGAATTATTTATTTGAAAAGGTTTGCCATCTTGTGAGATGCACTCCCAGGAAGTAAGCAGACACAGGAACTGGGATATTAAAACACACTGACCAGCAGTTTAATGCGACGCGTTTAAGGCTTACGCCCTTCTTCAAAGCCAACTGCTCTCCAGGACGGCCAAACATTTCTGCCAGCATTTTCCCTCCATTTATTCAAGACACGCCCCAAGTGGGCTTCAAGTCACGCCCCAAGTGGGCCGGCAAATCACATTGCCTACAAAGCATGATGGGGCTGGTAGTTCCTTACCCATGTGGGTCTGTTTGTAGCCATCACTGGTTTTCAAAGTTCTTTAAATGGTGCTTTAAAACAAAGAAACACAGCTCTCTTTACAGGCCACTCCTCCTGTTCCACCCGCAGTCAATATAAAACAGCAGGCGGCCCGCTTGGGATCTTGCGGTGGTCTTCTCTCGACCTAGGCGGGCCGAATTATTTATTTGAAAAGGTTTGCCATCTTGTGAGATGCACTCCCAGGAAGTAAGCAGACACAGGAACTGGGATATTAAAACACACTGACCAGCAGTTTAATGCGACGTGTTTCAGGCTTACGCCCTTCTTCAAAGCCAACTGCTCTCCAGGACGGCCAAACATTTCTGCCAGCATTTTCCCTCCATTTATTCAAGACACGCCCCAAGTGGGTTCAAGTCACGCCCCAAGTGGGCCGGCAAATCACATTGCCTGCAAAGCATGATGGGGCTGGTAGTTCCTTACCCATGTGGGTCTGTTTGTAGCCATCACTGGATTTCAAAGTTCTTTGAATGGTGCTTTAAAACAAAGAAACACAGCTCTCTTTACAGGCCGCTCCTCCTGTTCCACCCGCAGTCAATATAAAACAGCAGGCGGCCCCGCTTGGGATCTTGCGGTGGTGCTTCTCTCGACCTAGGCGGGCCGAATTATTTATTTGAAAAGGTTTGCCATCTTGTGAGATGCACTCCCAGGAAGTAAGCAGACACAGGAACTGGGATATTAAAACACACTGACCAGCAGTTTAATGCGACGCGTTTCAGGCTTACGCCCTTCTTCAAAGCCAACTGCTCTCCAGGACGGCCAAACATTTCTGCCAGCATTTTCCCTCCATTTATTCAAGACACGCCCCAAGTGGGCTTCAAGTCACGCCCCAAGTGGGCCGGCAAATCACATTGCCTGCAAAGCATGATGGGGCTGGTAGTTCCTTACCCATGTGGGTCTGTTTGTAGCCATCACTGGTTTTCAAAGTTCTTTAAATGGTGCTTTAAAACAAAGAAACACAGCTCTCTTTACAGGCCGCTCCTCCTGTTCCACCCGCAGTCAATATAAAACAGCAGGCGGCCCCGCTTGGGATCTTGCGGTGGTGCTTCTCTCGACCTAGGCGGGCCGAATTATTTATTTGAAAAGGTTTGCCATCTTGTGAGATGCACTCCCAGGAAGTAAGCAGACACAGGAACTGGGATATTAAAACACACTGACCAGCAGTTTAATGCGACGCGTTTAAGGCTTACGCCCTTCTTCAAAGCCAACTGCTCTCCAGGACGGCCAAACATTTCTGCCAGCATTTTCCCTCCATTTATTCAAGACACGCCCCAAGTGGGCTTCAAGTCACGCCCCAAGTGGGCCGGCAAATCACATTGCCTACAAAGCATGATGGGGCTGGTAGTTCCTTACCCATGTGGGTCTGTTTGTAGCCATCACTGGTTTTCAAAGTTCTTTAAATGGTGCTTTAAAACAAAGAAACACAGCTCTCTTTACAGGCCACTCCTCCTGTTCCACCGGCAGTCAATATAAAACAGCAGGCGGCCCGCTTGGGATCTTGCGGTGGTCTTCTCTCGACCTAGGCGGGCCGAATTATTTATTTGAAAAGGTTTGCCATCTTGTGAGATGCACTCCCAGGAAGTAAGCAGACACAGGAACTGGGATATTAAAACACACTGACCAGCAGTTTAATGCGACGTGTTTCAGGCTTACGCCCTTCTTCAAAGCCAACTGCTCTCCAGGACGGCCAAACATTTCTGCCAGCATTTTCCCTCCATTTATTCAAGACACGCCCCAAGTGGGCTTCAAGTCACGCCCCAAGTGGGCCGGCAAATCACATTGCCTGCAAAGCATGATGGGGCTGGTAGTTCCTTACCCATGTGGGTCTGTTTGTAGCCATCACTGGTTTTCAAAGTTCTTTAAATGGTGCTTTAAAACAAAGAAACACAGCTCTCTTTACAGGCCGCTCCTCCTGTTCCACCCGCAGTCAATATAAAACAGCAGGCGGCCCCGCTTGGGATCTTGCGGTGGTGCTTCTCTTGACCTAGGCGGGCCGAATTATTTATTTGAAAAGGTTTGCCATCTTGTGAGATGCACTCCCAGGAAGTAAGCAGACACAGGAACTGGGATATTAAAACACACTGACCAGCAGTTTAATGCGACGCGTTTCAGGCTTACGCCCTTCTTCAAAGCCAACTGCTCTCTAGGACGGCCAAACATTTCTGCCAGCATTTTCCCTCCATTTATTCAAGACACGCCCCAAGTGGGCTTCAAGTCACGCCCCAAGTGGGCCGGCAAATCACATTGCCTGCAAAGCATGATGGGGCTGATAGTTCCTTACCCATGTGGGTCTGTTTGTAGCCATCACTGGTTTTCAAAGTTCTTTAAATGGTGCTTTAAAACAAAGAAACACAGCTCTCTTTACAGGCCGCTCCTCCTGTTCCACCCGCAGTCAATATAAAACAGCAGGCGGCCCCGCTTGGGATCTTGCGGTGGTGCCTCTCTCGACATAGGCGGGCCGAATTATTTGCACTACATGATTTTCCGGATTTGTAAAGCGCTAACTACTCACCCTTATGGGTCTCAAGGCGCTCGGGGCCGTCGTGGAAATTAAGTGAGCTATTGCCCAGTCACATGGTGCTGGGATGAGCTGCCGCCGGAATATATATATATATATATATATCCACATGAAAATCCAAGAGTGTCCAGTCACACCGGCACTACACAAGGACACAGACTCCACAGCAGTTGAAGTGGCAAGGTGTTTATTAATTAACCATCATTGTCCAAAGACGCGTTTCGGCCGCCAGACATGCGGCCTTGTTCACATACATACACATACATACACACACCTACTTGCGGTTGCCAGTAGGTAGTGATAGTTGGGACCTAGTTTCCATAGGAAGAGCATTTTTTGTTTTGCCAATTACTTTGGTGTCTTTTAACGAATCCTTGTGAAATTTTCAAAACTAGTTCGACTCAATTGGCTGCTGTCTTGAATGTTTTGGGGTGATCCGTCAAAAAGGGGTGGTCCCAAAACACATCTTCCCCAAGTTAATTTCCATTGGAATTTTAGACATAGGTACAGCCCGAACTGCTGAACGGAATTATTTACAAGTTCAACTATCTGTTTACCTATCTACAGTTTCTAAATTACATTCTTCAACTACATTAAATGATCTACATCTCTGAAATACATAATCAAAAATATACACTCATTTACATTGCGTATGATATAAAGAACAAATATATAAACTACTTGTTTCAAACACAAACGCAATAAGAATTAGCACAAACAATAATCCAAACAGTAATTCTCCACATTTTCCCAATAGGCCGAAGAATGTTTCTAAATCTATTTGCATTCACAATATCCAAAATAAACTCGTTAATTCGTGTTCACATCTTCCCAAAAGGCCGAATGATGCTTTCAAAACTTTGGCATCAAAAATATCAGATATGAATTTGGTAATTCGTAAGGCAACCGACATTTGAATTCCAAATGGGCATCATTACAATGTGCCCATCCTTTATTGCACTTTAAATACACAGTATAGTGTCCAGATGTTGTAGTAGGTCCATCATGGAAAATAATAGCCACTGCTTTAAAAGTTCTTCCTGAAATTGATACTTGACTTGCCACAAAATTTTTAATTTTGGTTTCCAATTTTCTTCCATCTGCTCTACAACGTTGTAGCATTAAAATGACATATTGTCCAAATCTTTCTATAAATAATGTTGACAACATTTCTGATTTACAATGAGAACATTTCATATCTTGATTAGCTGATTTTATTAATTTGTTAAAGGACACTGATTTGCAATCTGGTATTGTCAAATATATGAATCGTTCAGTGTCTATTTCAGTGGTAGAAGAAAATGAGCACTCTTCACATATATGATCCCATCTGTAACTTAGTCCAAACAAATTTTCAATTTCAATCAGAAGAATGCCCTCTCTAACTCGCTTCAAAAAGGATGCCAAAACCTTCCTTATGGGCAAATTCCTCGGCTAAATATTGACTCATCCACCACTATGGCCCGACCTATGGCCGTCCACTACCTCCCTTCGGACTACCTTGTCACCCCATCAGGAACTTGGGGCCTGGCTTGAATAATTGTAAATGTAATCTGTAACTATGGCTTCTCGCCTTGAGTAACTGGTCTTGTAAACTGTAAATACGTGCTCCTCTTTCCATTATGTACCCGGCTACCCTCCCCCTTACTACTCGAGCTGCTACTGGTTGATTCTAAGTCTGTCTATATATTGCGTTGCTCTCCTGTAAAGCGCTCTGATACCCTAACGGGTCAAGTTCGCGCTCTATAAAACACATAAATAAAATAAATAAAATAAAATAATCCCTTCTTCTTCCAATACTGCAAGCATAAACATAAGAAACTCTTGGGCATCTTGTTGTATATTAAGTGTAAATTGCGAAGAACCAGTACATATATCCAAAAGATGCCGAATGCCAGAAGCAGTATGGATTTTAGTTCTATCACTTACCAACTTTTGAAAAATATGATGTAATAAAGAACAGAATCTTTTTCTCGATTTTCCATAATTTTATGATAAAGATCTTCTAGATAAAAGACAACATTTAGAATTACATTAGCAAAGCAGTTGATACCTGAACTATTTTCTAACTGGTATCCTACAATATCATCAACAGAGTCCATTTTCATTTTATTGGCAGCTTCATGCTTCTCTTTAATTGTTTTCTTTTTTCAATCTCACTAGAATGTTTGTCATATTTCCGTTTTGGACATAGTATAAGTTTTTCATATATGGGATATTCACCTAAGTTAGGAGCATAAACTCTTCTTAACCGATTATACTCTTTTACACAATTTACATCAGCACTAACCTTTTTCTCATCAAAATCAATCAAATACAAACCAGATAAAGTTCTTACTCGAGACAATGCAACATATGCCATGCCCTCTTTAAACACTGTACTTCCAATATTTACCAAAGCATTGTCAACACTTAAACCTTGAGATTTATGGTCACTGCATATGCTAAAGAAAGAGGAAACTGTTTTCTACGAACATGCAAGTCTTTTACAAGCAAAAAACAAGCAGCACAACATCCAATATGCTTTACCTCGTCAATCTGATCAAATTTAATCTTCAAAAATTCAATTCCATCTCTGTTCTGATAATTAACAAAATCAACAACTTTTCCCATTGCTCCATTTACTAAACCTTTTTCTACATCCAAATTACGCCGTAAAATTACCCGACAGTTTTCACATACATATAAAGTCTTTTCCAAACCAGCAGTCTTCGATATAGACTTTTCCAAAGAATCCAATTTTGATTTTAATTTTTCTGAGAGAATAATAGTAACTCCTTCGTGTTCTATTTTATCAATGGCTTCCATTTTCATTATTTGTTGTTTTTCCAGCTTCAAAAGTTCTTCATTGAATGTAGAACACTCTTGCAGTGTTGGCATTAGGCAAACTATAGACTTCTTTTCTCCAATTGTTTTGTACATTATTTCAGGTGCAATATTTTCATTTGGAAACAAGTTTGTTAGTAGCCGACTTTGTAAAGCTTCTTTACCATGTTTTGTCAAAACACCAAATCTTATATCTTGAAGAATGTTTCCATAATGTTCATCACTTGCTTGTCGCATATTCTTAATAAGTTCCTTATATTCAATATGAGACCAAATGTTTACATTTCCAATACTTCCCAAAGATTTCCTAGTGCCTTCATGGACAAGTGTTTTAAAAAATGGTTGTCCTTTCACAGGAGTAAGTTGTAATAGATCACTGAATACAATTACATGTTTTCCTCCAAATAAAACATCATAATCTGTTTTTAAAATCTGTTGCATTCTTAAATGTACAAAGGCAAGCATTAAGTTTGAGACCATGCTCACCTCATCAATGATCAGAAGTTTCATTTTCTTTAGTACTCTTGAGACTTCATAACAAGCTTCTCCAGATAGCTTGTGATATTCCAACTTATTTTCATGTTCAACTGGTAGCATGAGTAATCGATGTAATGTAATCCCTTTAATGTTATGTGCTGCTAACCCAGTTGGGGCTGTTACAACAGAAGATAAATGTGATTCAGTGGTTTTGTGTAGATAACTGGTCAAAACTTTAATTAAGAAACATTTTCCTGTTCCAGCTTGCCCACTGATATACATTTGAATAGGTTTAAATGATGTGCATTGGCATTCTTTTTTCATGCAGTAAACCATGCTCTATCTGTTGTGTAACTTGCTGATATATTTCTTTTTGTTCAATATTTAGTTGTTCTTCCAAGTTTCCCAACTCAATAATATCCTGTTGTGCTTGTTGCATTGCCGTTTCTACTTCATTCATAGCGATTGCTGCTTCATTTTCAAGAATTGGTTGTTGTGGCGCGGTAGACAAACGAGAGAGAGACCGTGTTCTGTATGTAAGGTATTTATCAAGGCTGAGGTTCTCTTTCTTTCAGGTTGCCCCTTGACCAATAGCGTTTCTTCTGTCTGGGTATCCCTTTTTGTTGGACCGGGGAATCCTTTCTTTGATTCGTGTCAGGTCCCAGGTTGCCTCAGGATAAGTAAAGAAAAAGAAACAAACAAAAAGGAACTCTAGGGGGCGTGGCCAAGTAAGATGGCTGAGCGGACGTGAGCCGCTTCAGCTCCGGACCCCGACGATTGCCACATGATGTTCCACAGCATGTAGTGAGCTCTACTCTACATGCTTACAACCTGCTGTGTCCAGGGAATCGCCAGGACTCTCGAAAATGCGGGAGTGACAGCGCCGTGACTAGTAATTGTCCCCGATCCCAGAGCGATGGAGCTCCGAGGCCGCATTCAAAATGGCGTAGCGGCGCGATCCGGACACCCTGCAGGCCTCTCTACCTAAATGGTGTCGGCGACTTGAACCTCACCGTGGATGGCGCTAAGGCCCCCCCGACCGTGCGGGGGAGCCCTGGCGCCACTTACCTCGTCCTGCGACCTCAATAGACTCGTAGACGAGGCTGGGACTTCATCGGCGGCCGCACAGTGAACCGGAGCAGTTGCGGAGCAACAAGTCCTCTGAAGCGGTATTGGCGGTCGACGGGTGGGCAGCCTATGTGGATCACCTCGAGCGGGTCAGTCTCTTCCCCACTAGCTTGCTCACGGAGGGTCTGGGGGAAGATGACCTACAAGCTTGCCGCCTGACTTTAAGATGGCGGCGAAGCAGCGGGGAATGCCGAAATATGCCTCATGTCTTGTGCCATGACCAGGAGGTAGACGACAGCCAGAAAGCCGACACCCCCATGGATTGAGTGGTTTTTTGAGTGCAGGCTCATCTGAGGGCTGCTGCCTCCTCACCAGAGCATGCCTCGCTTTGCCTGACCCCATCATGGCGCCCTGACCCCACCATTCAGCAGAGGTCTGACACCAACCCGTGGGGCGATCACACGACCAATACTCGTTCACCGACACCTACACGCTAGAACAAACCTGAACCGTCGGACCACTCGCCGTGCTGGGCATTGCCCTTATGCCTCCTAAGAAAAACACAAACAAGGTTTCTCGCTACTTTACCGCATCGGAAAAGGCCATCCCTCCATCGGAGACAGTCCGCCCGCAAAACATGTCCCTTACAAGAGAGGATCTGGTGGCTACCCTGCGGGACTTCAAGGTAGAACTATGCCGAAAAATCAAACAGGATTTACGGTCCTCCATGGACCAACTGAAAGCTGACCTCACGGAACAAATGACGACTCTACGCCATGATGTGGATGCCGTGGGCACCAGGGTGCTAGAGGTGGAGGAGCAGTCACAAGACCTTACGACCCGCGTCGCCAAGATGCAAGACTCCCAGCAAACCTTCCAGGCCCAGCTTCAGCAGGTCATACTGAAAGCGGAAGACCTGGAAAACAGAACCAGACGGGAGAACAAACGGATACGGGATTTGGAGGAGGGAGCGGAAGGGCCTGACCTGGAGGCATTCATGACGGGCCTCTTTGCAGAGCTCCTGGCCCCTCAGCAACTGAAGCTTAAATTGGACCGGATCCACCACGTGGGGACCCTGCAGACCAGAGAACGTAGAAGCCAGCGTGACATCTTGGTCAAGCTACACTCTTTCAAAACAAAGGAGGCCATCCTGACCGCGGCAAGGAAAAAGAAGGAAGTGTCCCTCCAAGGCTACAAATGTTCCCTCTATCAGGACCTAGCTCCCTCCACCTTGGCACGACGTCAAGCGCTGCGACCAGTCACCTCCAAGCTACGGGACGAAGATGTCCGCTAACGGATCTCTCCGATGGCCTCCGCATCCTGGGCCTCCCCCTCCCGGACGACGCAACAGCATCAGCCTCCTCAGCGGAGACAGGCCTGCCCAGGAGGGGCTCCAGGCCCTGGCATTCAGTCACGAAGGCCCGAAGATCCCTGAACGGCACTTCAACAGAAAACGGGCCTCCGTGACCATCCTGGCCTCCGAGGCTTCCGACCTAGACATTATCTCAAGAGGTGGTAATGCGAAGCGGAGAAGAGAACCCGGCACGCATGGTCAGCAAATCTGGTTCACATGACACTGAGTTTGATTACTATGGACACTGAGGTTTTTATTTTCCTTCCTATGGATCTGCTCTCTAGACATTATTGACAGGCAACCGGGGGGTTCGGGCCTTGCCCATGCTAC
The DNA here is from genome assembly GCA_963921515.1 of Calotriton arnoldi. NCBI lineage: Eukaryota > Metazoa > Chordata > Amphibia > Caudata > Salamandridae > Calotriton > Calotriton arnoldi. Next base: position 35,274 of record CAWUFW010005373.1, on the reverse strand, counting down.
CCACTATTCTTCTCTTTTTTGGAAGAATTTCGGGCCACAGACCCGTTGGTCTTTTGGCTCCCAGTTTGGGGGGATGATGGGGATTTGTTTTGGTTGGGGGGGTCCTGGTGCTGACCTAGGGGGTCTAATGTTTGTTTCTTTGGTTTTCTTTGAGTTCAGCGGCGCTGCTTGGGTAGGAGATTTGTTCCTTATGCTTGCTGGTAGGGATGGTCCCACTTTATCGGGGACAGCCACAACTACATACTTGGGAGAGGTGTGGTCTACATGGGGAGTGAGTAGGGTCAACAACTCTGATGGTTTCAGTAGCATCCTGGAACGTTAAGGGGATGAACTCCCTCCAGAAGCGTCAGAAAATTTGGAAGTACCTCATAGACACATTTGACATGGTGGCTCTTCAAGAGACTCACCTTAAAAAATCTGAGGACTCTAGGCTCAGACACAAAGCGTACCCCTTAATATACAAATCCTCTGCTAGCACTAAACATAATGGAGTGGCGCTACTCTTTCATAGCCCAACTAAATTTCAACCTGAGGCCACTAAATCAGATCGGGAAGGGAGAATAATAATGGTTAAGGGGAGGCTGAAAGGCACACTCTGCACATTCATTTCTCTTTACGCTCCTAACTCGGGTCAATCCTCATTCCTTTCTAAGGCTCTTGATTTGTTGGGAGGATTTGCGGAGGGCCCCATTATACTACTGGGTGACTTTAATCTGACTTGGCACGAGACATTGGACAGCTCCCATTCAAACCGGACGTCTACTGGCACCTTCTCTAAAGGGATTAAACAGAAAATGCAGACACTTGGCCTATGCGACACCTGGCGGTCCCTCCACACTACCGCCAAAGACTACACATACTATTCTCACATTCACCAGACGTACTCCAGGATTGACTACATATTCATTAGCCAGGCCCTGATAGGGCCGCTTCAGGCGCCGCAGATACTGCCGATCTCAGTCTCCGACCACAGCCTGATCACCATCAGCCTGGCCTGGAGTGGGCCCAAGTCTGGAACGTCAAGGTGGTACTTCCCGACGGCGCTCACACAGGACATGGTAATGCGGGAGGAGCTAAGGGCTGCCATCACTGACTTCTTTACACTTAACAATCCGCAAGACACCTCTCCGCAGAATAATTGGGATGCCTTCAAGGCGGTGCTGCGGGGTAAATGCATCCAACTCAATGCAACATTAAATAAACAAAGGGCGAAAGAACGCTCTGCTCTTGAACAGGAGCTAGAGACAGTTGAACAGGCACACAAAGCCACACCCACTCGCGCGCTGCAGCGACAACTCACCGCAATCAGGGGAAAATTACGCTCCATCTACACTAACCGAGCGGAGTACACCCTTCTGAAGTTGCGACAAACATCCTTTGCCCAAGGCGACAAGGTGGGTCATCACTTGGCAAGGCAGCTCAGGGTGAACAGGGAACGCAAACTTATTGGGGGCATACTGGACCAACAGGGCCAACTCACCCACGATGATTCCACTAAAGCCAATGTTTTTGGCGACTTCTTCAGGAAGCTATACCAAGGTACCACCCCCGATACGAGCCTACAACAACAATATCTTGACTCCGTGACGCTCCCTCAGGTCCCCCTTGCGACTGCCGAATCCTTAGACCTCCCTATCACCTCGGAGGAGGTGAGAAAAGCTATTTCAGGGCTTAAGTTGCACAAAGCCCCTGGACCCGACGGACTCACAGCACAATTTTTTAAATGTTATGCCTCTGAGCTCATCCCACACCTCACCGCACTATTCCAGGCAATAGCGAACGACGCCCGGGTATCTGTATCTATGGCTGAGGCTGTGATATCGGTAATTCCCAAACCCGGGAAGGACCCCCAATTTTGTGGCTCGTATAGACCCATAGCCCTTCTCAATCTTGATGCGAAGCTCTACTCCACGATCTTAGCAGCTAGATTAGAAAATCTGATGCCGGATCTGGTCCACCCAGACCAGTCCGGCTTTATAAAAGGAAGGCAAACGCACGATAATATCAGGCGCACCATTCATCTGATCGAGAAGGTGTCTAAATTCAAGATTCCAACAATCCTGGTGGGCCTAGACGCAGAAAAGGCCTTCGACAGGGTGGACTGGTCATTCCTCTTTTTAGCTATGCGGCAATTCGGCTTTGGAGACGTCTTTCTTAATATGATCAAGGCCAACTACCATCTCCCAAACTCACGGGTTACAGTCAATGGCTATCCGTCACTCCCCTTTGCTCTAAGCAGGGGCACCCGGCAGGGATGTCCTCTCTCCCCCCTCTTATTTGCTCTCAGTATCGAGCCCCTTGCAGCAAAATTCCAGACCAACGAAGAGATTCGAGGCATCCGTTTCAGCGGTATAGAACACAAGGCATCTCTCTTTGCTGACGACATCTTGCTCACACTTACGGACCCCGCCTCCTTACTCCGGGCGGTTCAGGGAGAGTTGAAACAATTTGAACGGGCGGCCGGCTTTAAGGTAAATTTGTCCAAATCATCTATATTTAACCTCACACTTCCCACTGCTGAGGCGAATAGATTGAGGAGTCAGACGTCTCTACAATGGGCCAAACACTCGCTACTTTATTTGGGGGTCCACCTTACTGCCAGTATTGGGGACCTCTACAAGGCTAATTATCCGTCTTTGGTGGCACAAACACAACAAGATTTTAAGAGATGGACTCCCCTTTACATCTCCTGGCTAGGGCGGATCAACGCTGTTAAATTGTCGGTCTTGCCAACATTTTTATATCTATTTCAAGCCCTGCCCATCGAACTTGACCGAGGTCTATTGCCGCAACTGCGCTCATTAGTTACCAAATTCATCTGGCAGGGAGGGAGAGCTCGCATTCCAATTCATGTGCTGAGACAGCCGAGGAGCAAAGGGGGCTTAGCCCTACCAGACTTCGCACTATATTACCAGGCCGCACAGTTGAGAGTGGTGACAGAGTGGTCCGTGCGAGAGTCCGATAAACATTGGCTACATATGGACCGCTCGGTTGTGGGAAGATCTATTTGGGATGTCCTATGGAAGCCCAAGAGGGACCGACCCGCAAATGCTTATATTAGCACCCCCACACGCACCACCCTGACAATCTGGGACCAGGTCACTGGGAGGGAGGGCTGGACCTCATTCCCCTCCCCTCACACTCCAATCCATTTTAACCCGGCTTTCCCACCGGCCTTACGCAAGTGACCCTTCGACTGCTGGAGGGAGGGAGGATGCCTAAAACTTTCAGATCTGTTCCATAACTACGATATTCTAACATTTGAAAATTGTAAAAGAGAATTTATGATTCCCCACAGTGAACACTTTCACTACCTCCAGCTTAAACACTGGGCTACACTCCCACACGTTAGAGAGGCGGCCACTAGAGAGCTAACAGCCGTGGAGCGGCTGGTAATACACAAGGCAGGCACCACGAGAGGCGCCATCTCCTCACTTTATGATATGCTACTGACTACACTGCACACTCCCCGAGCATGCTACATGTCCTTCTGGGAGCGGGTCTTGGGCAGAGACGTCACTGAGGAGGAGTGGAAACACATTTGGGGCGACATCACTAAACACAACAAATCGGTGGCCTTAAGGGAAGCCCACTACAAGACGCTACTTGACTGGTATCTATATCCAACTAAACTACGACACATCTTCCCTGATACCTCTGATCTCTGCTGGCGGGGATGTAATGTAATGTAATGTAATGTAAAGTATATTTATACCGCGCAGCTGTCACCCCAAGGGTATCCTGGCGCTGAGACTGACCAGAAGATGTATGGATGCAAAACAGATGGACAGATAGCCCGGCCTGCATTGAGTGATAGCTCAGAATTAATCCTCCCTTGGGAAAAGCCATGTCTTCAGCTTTTTCCTGAATGGTAGTAGTTCCTGAGTTTGTCTAATGTCTACAGGGAGGTCGTTCCAGAGCTTTGCCGCCGCAACGCTAAAGGCTCTCTCGCCAGTTCTTGTTTTTTTGTATCTCGTCATAATCACCAAATTGGTGTTTGCTGACCGGAGATTCCTTTTTGGGGCATACCATTTAAATTTATCTTGCAGAGGTTTCGGGCCTAACCCACGGATTGCCTTAAAAACTATACATAGTGATTTAAACTTAATCCTCTGGCCAATTGGCAACCAATGAAGGTCCTTCAAAGCCCTCGATGTAGATGACCTACGATGCTTATTAAGAGCCAATTTGGCAGCTATAGTTTGGATCCTCTGGAGCTTCAAAATCAGTGAGTTTGGAGCCCCCAAGTAGAGAGAGTTACAGTAATCCAATCTACTCAGTATCACTGCTCTCACCACCTCTGACCTGGTGTTAGTAGGAAGGAGTGGAAGGATTGTGCGTAATGCTCTGATCAGGGAGAGACAGGTGCCCACTAGCTTATTAACTTGAGTCTCCAGCTGAAGGTCCTCATCCAGCATAACTCCCAAGTTGCGCACTGTTTTGTTTGGTGTCAAAGGTTTATCAGTAGGAGAGCGCCTAAATTCCGAGTGAAGTGGGCGAGCAACTTTGGCAGTGGAACAAACTACCATCTCGGTCTTATCTCCGTTAAATTGCAGGGAGTTATGTCTGAGCCATTTTGTGGTACTCTGCATACATTCCTGAAATTGATCCATTGATACTGCCTGGGCTCCTTCTAGGGAAAACACCAATTGCGTGTCATCAGCATAATTAATCAAGTCAATACCAAAGGACTTTATAATCGGTATAAGCGGGCGCAGATAGATGTTGAAAAGTACTGGGCTGATTGCGGAGCCTTGTGGGACCCCTTGTAAGACCGGGGTCTTGGGGGATGTGAATGGCGGAATAGTCACCACTTGTTGTCTGCCATTCAGATATGACCGTAGCCATTGTAGTGCCAGCCCTTTCACTCCCAGCTTCTCCAGTCTCATCAGCAGAATAGCATGATCCACCGTGTCAAATGCTGCGGACATATCGAGTAGTATCAGAACTGTTGCCACCCCATTGTCGGCTCTCATTCTTAGGTTGTCAAGTGCCGATACCAGGGCTGTTTCTGTACCATGCCCTGGGCGGAAGCCGAATTGTGCTTCGTCAAGCAGATGGTACTCCTCCAAGTAATATGAAAGAGATTTGCTGACCGCTCTCTCCAAGATTTTTACCGGGTAGGGCAGCAGCGATATGGGCCTGAAATTATCTGGACACGTAGGATCGAGAGTCGGTTTTTTCAACAGTGGGGTCACCATTGCCTGCTTCCAGCAGTCAGGGACCATGCCTTCATCCAAGGATTGACGGCAAATCTGCCACAGCCGGGGAAAGATTTCCAAATGAAATTCTTTCCACAATTTCTGCGGGAGGGGGTCCAAAGGTGAACCTGAGGAGACCTTCAAGGCTAGGTTGTTAAATATTTCCAAATTGGAAATGTGAAATGAGTCCAATGTTACTAATTGAGCATTGGCATTACTTTCTACCAATTGTTCCAAATCTGCTATAGTGTTACTATCATTAGCCCCCTCCTGAGTGATCTTTAGGTTAAGGCCCTCAATAATCCTACTGATTTTCAGATTAAAGTGCGCAGCAATATCATTGCAGAGTCCTTGTGATGCCTCAACCCTATTGCTCATACAAGCAGGGTTGGATAGATCCTTCATTATTGTGAAGAGGGCTTTTGAACTATTAGGTGACTGCAAGATCTTATTGGCATAATGTTCAGCTTTAGATTTAACAATCATCTCCTTATAAAGGTTCAATAGCTGTTTCCAGATTTTTTTATCTGCATCCTCATAAAGCTTGCGCCACTTTCTCTCAGCCTGTTTGCACTTTAATCGCAAATTTTTCAATTCTGCGTTGTACCAAGGGGCTGATGGTTTCTTCTTATTACTTATGTCTTTAACCGGAATGTGCAAATCTAACGAATGGTTGATTTGATCACACAGGGCCTGGTAATTGTCGCCCACCGATTTGTTGGAGGAAAAGGTATCCTTTCCTGGTAGCAGTGGCCTTTTACCATCTTTTATTAGTTTGAACCATTCTCTACCTCGGTAAAGCGCTGCAGTTCTAATTGGCTTATTTTTTAAGCCGGGTATGGACAGCCAGAACTGGACTAAGAAATGGTCAGTCCATGCTTGAGGCAGTATCTCGGCCACTGTTGCCTCTGTGCAATTGGCGAAGATGAGATCTAACGTATGGCCTGCTTGATGAGTCGGTAGAAGAACTAACTGTTGTAGATTTATGCTCTCACATGATTGTGTCAACTCTTTAAAAGCCGGGCTAAGACCTCCATTATCCCAGAGATTAAAGTCGCCCACCACAATCAGTCTTGAATGAGTAAGCGATAAATTAAAAATTGTGTCAATCAATGACTGAATGTGTAGGGTTTGGCTGCCAGGAGGCCTATAGCATACTATCCCTGACATCAATTGTCCCTCTGCTTCCTTCAGTGAAAAGCCCAGTATTTCAGTTCCCTCGACTGCATCAACGTGAAGGGGCATGAAGTCCCACTTGTCTTTAAATATTACTCCCACTCCGCCCCCTCTCCCTGTCGGCCGTTGTTTATGAAGTATTTTATATCCTGCTGGGCAGGCTTGCCCTATTACGACCGCGGAGTCGGTTCGTGCCCAGGTTTCAGTCATAAATAATACGTCTAAGTCCATATCTTCCAGCATTATATGGACTTCCTGATAGTGTTTAATAAGGGATCTAGTGTTAATTAAACCGCAATTCAATTTCTCGTGTTTGTGCCCTCCTTTGCAACTGACTTTATTCCTTGCATCTATATGTGCCCCCCTGCCCACAATCTTACCTATGTGCATAAGTTGTTCTTTGGAGTAGCACATTCTAGTTTCACCTGGAGTGGAAGTGGCAGCATGGCTGGCGCTGTGCGCCGCCGGTGCGCTGACGGGCGCAGACGGGCTTGCCTCTGGCGCGACTCTGGCGCGCCATCGGCGCGCCCGCTGCGCGCGCTGCGCGCTTGCATCACCCTTCCTAAATAGGAGGCGTGTGCAGAGTGCAGGAAAGCTAGAGCGCTGACCAAGATGGCGTCTTCAGGGTGACCCGCTCTAACAGGCGGAAGTACACCAGCACGTCTCGGTCAGCGAGGTAATTGTCAAGTTTTTAGCGGCGAACACGAGTAAAACAGCTAAATGCCTATCGTTTATACAGGTGTGCAGATTCCCCCGTTTTAAAAAAATTCCCCAAATTGTAGCAGCAAATTATGACACAGGTTATATAAACAGAGTAAAAACACACAGTAAATACCAAGTTTAAAAACAGGGTCTACTACAGGCGTGCGCTTTAAACGCAGAATGCAGGGCTACAGCATACACACTGCCGGTAGTCTCGGATGTACTAAGATCTGCGCGCTTGCATCACCCTTCCTAAATAGGAGGCGTGTGCAGAGTGCAGGACAGCTAGAGCGCTGACCAAGATGGCGTCTTCAGGGTGACCCGCTCTAACAGGCGGAAGTACACCAGCACGTCTCGGTCAGCGAGGTAATTGTCAAGTTTTTAGCGGCGAACACGAGTAAAACAGCTAAATGCCTATCGTTTATACAGGTGTGCAGATTCCCCCGTTTTAAAAAAATTCCCCAAATTGTAGCAGCAAATTATGACACAGGTTATATAAACAGAGTAAAAACACACAGTAAAAACCAAGTTTAAAAACAGGGTCTACTACAGGCGTGCGCTTTAAACGCAGAATGCAGGGCTACAGCATACACACTGCCGGTAGTCTCGGATGTACTAAGATCTGCGCGCTTGCATCACCCTTCCTAAATAGGAGGCGTGTGCAGAGTGCAGGAAAGCTAGAGGCGCTGACCAAGATGGCGTCTTCAGGGTGACCCGCTCTAACAGGCGGAAGTACACCAGCACGTCTCGGTCAGCGAGGTAATTGTCAAGTTTTTAGCGGCGAACACGAGTAAAACAGCTAAATGCCTATCGTTTATACAGGTGTGCAGATTCCCCCGTTTTAAAAAAATTCCCCAAATTGTAGCAGCAAATTATGACACAGGTTATATAAACAGAGTAAAAACACACAGTAAAAACCAAGTTTAAAAACAGGGTCTACTACAGGCGTGCGCTTTAAACGCAGAATGCAGGGCTACAGCATACACACTGCCGGTAGTCTCGGATGTGGCCTTCAGGGGGATTTTCGCCACATTTGGTGGGACTGCCCGGGTATTCGACCTTTTTGGGAAGAAATCCTCTCCCACCTCAAAGATATGCTGGGTTACCCTATTCCAACTACCATAGAGGGGATTCTTCTGGGTATCAGGGACCCAGCCTTGGAGCACCAAACGAAAGCCGACAAGGCGATCATGTGGACATGTCTGGGGGCGGCGAAACTCACCATAGCGGCTGCATGGAAAAAGAAAGATACGCCGGCAACATCGATGTGGCATTCCCGCTTATGGAGGATCCTCTCCATGGAGCGTCTGGCAGACATCTTTAGGGACAATTACAAGGCTTTCGAACATAAGTGGGGTCCCCTAGTCACTTACTTATCCCAAGGTTTGCCCTCCGCAGTATGTCCGCCCTCCGTAAGGGCTATTCACCTCTTCCAAGTCTAAACCACTCAAGGCCGGCATGTGACGGGGTGAACCCCAGATATTTGAATAGAGGGAACCTTGTCTTGTTTACTTTCCCCTGCGACAGCGCTTCTGCTTAACACTATTTCACTGTGCGCCACCATCACCACCGGGACGGGGGGGTGGGTTTGGGGGGGGTGGGAGTTGAGTTGAGGTTAGGTTCTTGCCTGAAGACCTTCCTCAGGGGTTTTTATATTTCAAATCTAGCATCTTATACTTTGACTAGGGGGATTGATATGACCCTAGGGCTGTATGAAACTAAGACTCACATAGCGGACTGTTTTGCAACCCCGGGGCCTGCGTGCCCTACTGTACTCATGATGCCACTGTGATTCTTTTTTTGATGCTTAATAAAAAGAATTTGACCCAAAAAAAAAAAAAGGAACTCTATCAGGTTGTTGTCCTAAGGGGTTCTTTGCATGCAAAGGGAAAGGAGTGGAGGGAGTCCGCACCCGCGATCTGTCACCAGTGTTGTCTTGTTTAGGCGGCGTGTCATGTCTTACGCACCAGGTAATGCGCAAAGCCAGCCCCAACACATCAATCCCTTCTCCTCCCGTGGCAGCTTTCTGACTTCGCTTCCCTTCGCGAAAGCGGCCCAGATACGTGCATGTATCTTGTAAAGCCACGCTCCTCCGGGAACGTGGCTGGCCTGCTCGTGGTGCCGGATAAGGTCCGGCTCCTTCTTTTCTATGGCTGGTGCAGGGTCCGTCCTTTCCCTCGAGGCTTCATGGGCTTCGTCCCTTGGGAGCGTCTCTCCGTCCGGATGCCTTTTCGTTGGGGCGTTCGTCGACCGTTTCTCCTCCTCGGCTCCTGTCTCAGGCGCAGACTCACCAGCGTCCTCTCGTAGGGGAGGAGTTTCTTTCAAAGTCTCTGCGATGTCAGGCTTGCTGCTCATTGGGCCCTGTGACCACATCACGTGGACGGGCGAAGAGTCCCGGCCATCAAAGCCCTTAAAGGCACAGTGTAGATCTTGCACGTCAAAATCCGACGTGGACTGTAAATAGAGGAGAGGAAATAAATAAGGTGGAAATTGATCTGGCTCGTCCTCCTCCAGAAAGGCTCTGTTGGGCACCTTGTGGCAGTTGTCCTAGTGGATCTTGACTTAGTGGAGCAGAACTTTGACTATCTTGAGAACTATCTCTAGCTATTTCAGCTGCAATACTAGTTTCTTGTTCAATCTCTTGATTCAACATTTGTAGATAATTTGGAAAAACTGTGCATTCAATGCTATCTTTACATGCATTAAAAGAATCTTCATAGCAGTCAAAATCTCCAAGTAATTCCATTTCACTACGCCAAGGCTTGAACAGTTGCAGAAGTGCTAAATAGAAAAATTCCCTTTTATCTGGAGTATCACAACTGAGTTTCCTGTGATTAATAAGATTTCCTTTGGTATGTTTTACCAAACATCCATCACATCCAATTACTGCATATTTTTCTTCATTTATATTTTCTGTAACATTTCTCTTAAAGCTGTAATATTGCAGTACTTCATAGAGATATATGTTTTCCAGATGTGGACTTCCGAGTTATAGTATGCCTCACTGCTTACATGAAACTGTTCACTCTTCCTTTGGAAATTACTGGACGTGGGAATCCAAAACGACATTTTGTATAAAAATGTTTCCTTTGACTTGTATTTCCGTCGACAATATTTACCACATCGATGACTTTGAAACCGTAAATCTTGTTGTCTTAAGCTATTTTCTCCTCCTGTTTTTGGAATAGCACAGGTAACATAGTCTTCAATGAAAGACAAAACAGTTTCATTAGAATGGGTTCCAAATTTAGGTGCATCCTAGATCCATAATAGCATGTGTATATGAGGAGCACCTCTGGCTTGGTACTCCTTTCTCCAAAAGAAATCAATAACTTCTCCAAGAGGTGGATTATTTTTATTGCAGATAAAAGACATCATAGCTTGAAACCTATGATTAAAATATCTGCACACATTTACAGGATCCAAGGAACACAGTTCTCCAGCTGTCTTCAATTCAATGTTTTTAATATTTGAATTTGCTTCTCGTAGAAATTCAAGTAAATCGTCCCATGCGTATTCAGCACAGTTAAGCGTAATAAACCACGTAGGGGTTCCTAAGTTCCTTAACATACATTTAAGTTCTCCATGACGACGATACCAATACTCATTGGTACCACGTTGACATGCCATCAAATTAATTAACTGAGATTCTAAATGATCGTCTCTTTGTTGAACTTTGTCCAAAAATTCCTTTGCAGAAAGATGTGTAAGATGAACTCCTGTTTTTAATATGTGGTTCACTGCATATGAAAGTCCAGACAAGTCACTTTCAAATAGAAGATGAAATAAATTTGGAACACACTGTCGAAATCTTGGATCTTCTGAATACAATCTTGTTGAACGGTATTCTGAAGCTGGAATATGTACTGGTCGTTCATCATATCGTCCACCTTTTCCAGTGGGGAAGAGCTGTGGAAAACAACGGGCTTCTAAACTTCTTTCCCAAACACTCATGGGAGTTCCCTTCACTTTTTTCATTTGGAATAATTCAATAGTATTTCCAATCACTTCTTTTGAATGTAAAGGATGTATACTATAATGTTCATAAATTTCTTCACTCCTGGAGTTGTCTACTTTTTCGATTTGTCCAGTTGAAATTTCTCTATCATCTCCTAAAAATATTTCTTGTTCTTCCAGATATACATTTTTATAATAAATATTGTTTTCTATAAGATATAACGTAGCCTTTTGAACTTTGGTGACATCTACTAACTCACCATATTTTCCGACTCTTTGTTGGTACACCATTAACTAGAATAACTACAGGTTCAGTTTCCTCTCTCTCTACACCAACAGTTTCAATATTTTTCTTAAAATCTAAAGGTAAATACACAACTCTTCCTTTTAATCCTCTTTGTAAATCTGTGGGAGGCAGCTTACCTGTTTTAGGCTCCATACGAACTATAGCCTGAAACGCGTGCACAGATTGAATAAGAATAGACTCATATGTATTTAAATCCACCAGTTCCGGTGGTATAGCTACTAACTCTAGGTTATTATGTACAGCTCTAGCTGGCATTTTGTTCTCTTCTAATTTGCTGTAACAATATTTACAAATACGTTGATCACTACCCAACTCAAAACGACCTTCCACCAACAAATAAGCACCAAATTGCTCCCACTTATCATTGTTTTCCTTTTCACTTTTTAAATACACATCAACATTCCTAGTTTGACTTCTATAGTGGGTGCGTCGACAACAAATACAAACATAGTTTGGTTTTTCACAACAAATTACCTTAAACTTTGTAATTTCTTCTACAAACTTCTCAGTAGTACTATCTTCCACCTCTTCTTCAACACCTACACTTATCAAACTCTCACTTTCTCTACACTCTTCTTCAGTACTAAAGAAACGAAACTGTATATCATCACAAACTTTTTTACATCCGATACTGAACCATGCAAAAGAGCAGTGTTTATTTCACTTAAAGATAATGCAGGACTTTTTACATAGTACAATCTTCTTACTAATTTCCGCCTTTCTGAGTGATGTACTGCTAACATTCTCAAATGATTAAAAGTACTTTGACACACTTTTCTATAAAGACAAGCCAGAGAATGACCCTGCAAGCCAGTATTTTTTCTCAATTTACAAGGATCTAGTCCTTGTAACATCTTAATCTTCTGTTTAATACTTTTTTTACTATACTGTCGTAAGAAATTTCGTAAAATATCAATAGATTCCTGTCGTATACTACAAATACTACTACAATCCCACGTATACACTGGAGCTTGTGAACGTCTCCCTTGAACTTCTTCAGCTATTACTTCTTCCACATTTCTAGCAACCATTTTTTCTTTTTCAATTGGACAACCGTTTTTAACCTCAAAAGAACGACCACTGGTATCAACTGTGTGAACTAATTATTTTGTTGAAAATAGCTTTCTTCATTAAAACAAGGTTCTGAACTAGAAGTGTGCTTCCATTCACCCCATTTTTTTTTTACAGAAGTTAGTTCTATTAACCAGTCTTTTTCTTTTACTTTTCTCCTTCATAAACTGCATTGTTTTATTCAATGTCTTCATTCTCTTCAATACTAATATAAACAATCTTCTTTTCAATTCAAAAGCCTTTTCGACTACACTTTCAATCTGTTCTTTCTTCTTGTAAAATACTGGTCTTCTTTTATATTTCTTGCAATCTTTCAATACATTTTGTAGTACTCTACTTTTATACATTCTCTTCCTAATGTCTTTATATTGTTTCATCCTTTTTTCAACATGAATTGTTTTCTTATAACCTGATTTTGCATTAATTTTTCCTTTTTTCTTTTCCTTCTGATTGCTTGTAGTAGTTTCTTTCTCTTTTCGCCATTTTGAAAATCTTTTAGATTTTTTAAAAGACTTTTAACACATTTTTTCGTTCTCTTACCAGAAGACTTTTTCTTTAACGTCACATGTTGTACTTCATCTACTTTCTGCTTTTCTCTATCCTTTAAATAGTTATGTTTTCTTTGTTGTCTTTTCATCTTTTCTTGTCATACTGAATATTTCTCAATAAATATGGAGAATGTCTAAAAAAAGAAGTTTATTATCTTTCAATATAATATTTAATATTAAAATAATTATATATAAATATTGTCATCTATAAATAAAGAAATACATTGAGAAGTGCATAGGTGAATAGATAAATGCAACAGTAGAACATGGATGATTCAACAACTGCAAGGGTAGCACATAACTAGTGCCTGAGTGATTGTATGACTGAAGGAGTAATATCTGGAGGATTAATGGAGTACATAGTAAATCAGTGGGTGATTTCACAACTGCATAAATACTGCTTGGGTGATTGCAGGAGTACTGAGGGAATGCTTGAGTGATTGAAGGAGTGCAAAGGTAGTGCCTGGGTGATTTTATAAGTGCATGAGTACTGACTGAGTGACTACATAAGTACATGGGGTAATACCTATATGATAGAAGGAGTGCAAGGATAGTACCTGAGAGACTATATAAGTTTATAGATAGTAGCTAGGTGATTGAAAGAGTGCATGGATAATACCTGCCTGATTGCATGAGTACATACGAAGTGCCTGGATGATTTTATGAGTGCAGGGGTAATAACCTGGGTGATTGCATCAGTACATATGTACTGCCTGGATCATTGGAAGACTGCCTGGGTGATTGAAGCACTCTATAGCTAATGCTTTGGTGATTGCATGAGTACAGAGGTAACGTCTAGAGGATTAAAAGAGTACATACGGAACACCTGGGTGATTGCATGACTACAAGAGGAATATCTGGGGATTTACATGACTACATAGAAAGGGACTGGGTGATTTTATAAGAGCATGGGTACTTCTTAGGTGATCGCAGGACTACTGACGTAACACCTGAGTGAATAAACAAGTGCAAAGGAAGTGCCTGGGTGATTTAATAATACCATGACTACTGGCTAAGTGATTTCATAAGTACAAGGCTAGTGCCTCTGAGATTGAAAGAGTATAACAATAGTGCCTGAGTGATTATATAAGTGCATGAGTACTGGGTACATGATTCAAAGAGTGCTTGGGTAATATCTTTGTGATTGCATGAGTGCATAGCTAGTGTCTGGGTGATTGCATGAGTGCAGGGCTAATGCCTGGGTGATTGCATGAGTGCAGGGCTAATGCCTGGGTGATTCCATCAGTGCATATGTTCTGCCTGGATCATTGGAAGACTGCATGGGTAGTACTTGGGTGTTTAACTGCATGAGTGTTGGGCCTAGCCAAATATAAAACAGCAGACTATTACATGTCTCAACCATAAGTCTCTCTATATCGTTAAAAGCATGCATACATATGTCTCTATCTTTTAAAATCATCATCATACCTAAAAGAAATATATATATATATATACAATATTTCTAAAATATAGTGAAACCTAGAAACTGAGACATGTAATAGATCTGCTTGAGTAAATGCATATCTCCATGCGTAATGCTTGAGTGATTGCATGACTCCATGCATAGTGCTTGGGTGATTGTATGACTCCAAAGGTAATCGCTCAGTACTTGCAGGACAAGATGGAGAGTGACTGACTAATTACATGAGTGCACAGATAAAGGTTTAGTGTATGGAATAAGTGTATAAATACCACCTGAAGGCTTACATTAGTCACTAAAAAGTGCCTAGGTGAATACATGTGTGCAACAGTAGAGCCTGGGTGATTATATGACTGTAAGAGTAGTGCCTGGGTGATTATATGACTGTAAGAGTAGTGCCTGGATTATTACATGAGTGCATAGGTAGAAACTGCATGATTCTATAACTGCAGAAGTAGTACATAACTAGTGCCTGGGTGATTGCATGACTGCAGGGGTAATATCTGGGGGGGATTACTGGAGTACATAGGAAGTGAGTGGGTGATTTTATAAGTCCATGAGTACTACCTGGGTGATTACAGAAGTACTAAGGTACTGCCTGACTGATTACAGGAGTGCAAAGGTAGTGCTTCGGTGATTTTATAAGTGCATGAGTATTGCCTGAGTGATTACATAAGTACAAAAGTACTGCCTCCATGATTGAAAGAGTGCAAGGATAGTGCCTGGGTGATTGAAGCACTGTATAGGCAATGCTTTGGTGATTGCATGAGTACAGAGGTAACGTCTAGAGGATTAAAAAAGTACATATGTAACACCTGGGTGATTGCATGACTACAAGAGTAATATCTGGGGATTTACATGACTACAAAGAAAGTGACTGGGTGATTTTAGAAGAGCATGGGTACTTCTTAGGTGATTGCAGGACTATTGACGTAACACCTGAGTGAATAAATGAGTGCAAAAGAAGTGCCTGGGTAATTTAATAATACCATGACTACTGGCTAAGTGATTACATAAGTACAAGGCTAGTTCCTCTGTGATTGAAAGAGAACAACGATAGTGCCTGAGTGATTATATAAGTGCATGAGTAGTAGCTACATGATTCAAAGAGTGCATGGGTAATACCTTAGTGATTGCATGAGTGCATAGGTAGTGCCTGGATGGTTGCATCAGTGCAGGGGTAATGCTTCAGTGATTACAGCACTGCATATGTAGTGAGTGGAACATTGAAAGACTGCGTGGGTAGTACTTGGATGTTTTTATAACTATATGAGTGTTGGGCCTAGCCAAATATAAAACAACAAACTATTACATGAGTAACCATAAGTCTCACCATATCGTTAAAAGCATGCATACATATGTCTCTACCTTTTTAAAACATCATATCTAAAAGAAATATATATACAATATTTCTGAAATATACGGAAACCTAGAAACTGAGACATGTAATAGATCTGCTTGAGTGATTGCATAACTCCATGGGTAGTACTTGGGTGATTGTATGACTCCAAAGGTAGTCGCTAAGTAATTGCAGGACAAGATGAATAGTGACTGGCTTTTTAGATGAGTGCACGCATACAGGTTCAGTTCATGGATAAGTGCATAAATAGCACCTGAAGGCACAGATGACTCACTAAGACATGCCTAGGTGAATAGATGAGTGCAACAGTACGGCCTAGGTGATTGTATGACTGCAAGAATAGTGCTTGGGTTATTACATGAGTGCATAGGTAGAGAATGTATGATTCTAAAACTGTAGGGGTAGTACATAACTAGTGCCTGGGTGATTGCATGACTGCAGGGGTAATATCTGGGGTATTACTGGAGTACATAGGAAGTGAGTGGGTTATTTTATAAGTGCATGGATACTGCTTGGGTGATTGCAAGAGTGCTAAGATACTGCCTGAGTGATTACAGGAGTGCAAAGGTAGTGCCTGGGTGACTTTATAAGTACATGAGTACTGGCAGAGTGATAACATAAGTACAAGAGTAGTGCGTGTATGATTGAAAGAGTGAAAGGATAGTGCCTGTGTGATTGAAGCAGTGTATAGCCAACATATTGGTGATTGCATGAGTACAGGGGTAAAGTCTTGGGAATTAGAGCAGTACATAGATAACACCTGGGTGATTGCATGACTACAGGGGTAATATCTGGGGATTTACATGACTACATAGAAAGTGACTGGGTAGGAGGAGGGCAAGATGGCGTCCGCAAGTTCGGACATGTGAGCTGGTCGCTCCCGGGCTCCCCCGCATCCGTACTGCCTGAAGACTGTGCGTATCGTTATGGCCTGGCTAAAGGTGTAGAATTGTCAAAAACCAAAAATGCTATAAAGAAACTTTTGGATTTTAAACGCTTGGAGGATTAGCTGGCCGGTGGGCTACTCTGAAGGTACCGGCACCCCCTGCTGCCTTCGCGTTTGTAGCTGCATGCACCAGCTGTAGCTGATCAAGTGAGGACAACACTGGGATACGGGCGATACGGTCAAGAGAGAAGGCGAGGAGAACGCTAAAAAGAAGATTGAAAGACTCAAAAACTTGCCGGTTGGTGGTCCCAGCGGTATGCTGAGCATAGCGGCAGTGGTAGTGTCAGCAGGACTGTGGCGGCTCCAGAGAGGTTACTGGAGCACTTTGCGCTATCGACGGTGGGGCGCTCTCACTGCAGCGACGTTCTACGGCGGCCGACAAGGGGAAGGCTGTACTCCCTCGGTGATGCCTCCCAAAACCGCGAGAGGGAGAACTCGCCCCCTGGTAGATTCAACTGGAGCTGCAAATGTGAGTTTAGGCAGTAAAACAAGCAAGGCGGATATAGTTTTATCTGGCGAGAAAACTGCCAAAGACTCCACCAGTAAGCGCACTATTCCTCTTCTGTTCTCGGGGGGGAAAGGAAAGGAAGAAAGTTGTGCATTCCCCTCAAACTGACCTTGCAGGGATAGGGGGCATGAAGGCTCCTGATTCCGTAACTGATCAAAGCATGGGGGGGAGAAGACTCTATCACTACTTATAGCAATGTGGGTCATGTGGATCTGGTACCATTAGCACCATCTAGTGTAAATTTAATGGTGGAAGGCGCCACAGGGGGGGTCAGCTACCATACTAGCGTGTCTAGTATCTCCATCCGTGAAAGAGCTTTAAGGGCCACTGCAGCTCACATACTAATTGCTGAAAACACTAAAAACACAGAAAAATTGGAGCCGGGCATAAAAAGGGACTTACAAAGTATAAAATCTCCCCGGAAGGAAACACACTCTGGTGATTATTTGTATTCCCTGTCGGACCACTCTGATTCCTCCAGTAATGATCCAGAGTTAAGCTTAAGCACTCACGCCGGATTACATGGGGCCGGTGGCAGCGACCTCAGCAGTGCACATCTGGAGGATACAGGATGGGATACTTCTGAAGATAGCCCCCGTACAGTGCGAAAGAAACAGGATCTGAGAGAGGGACCCAAAGTGGTAGATAGCGGCAATAGTGGCAATTCTTTGCAGTGGGATTACTCTTTTACAACAGAGGGGGCATGGGTATTGAGGTGGCTAAAGGAAGTGCACCAGGTCCATCTGAAGAGATATCACTTGCCCTGATTTATCAAACTTTAATGACCCACAGGGAGGAGACACGGTCAGAGAGCCAGAGAGTGCAAAGCTCTTGCCGCAAGCTTCAGAACTCGGTGCATCATATAGCTAAGACCTGCACAGAATTTACAACTAGATTCAGTGAAGCTGAGGCACGGATCTCCTCTCTAGAAGACGAACTTGTAGCACAGAAGGCCATGACTGAGACCCTGCGCTCTCTAAAAGACGACACTCAGTGGAAGCTGGCTGACTTAGAAAATCGTTTCCGCAGGAACAATCTTAGAGTTCTCCAGATTCCTGAGGGCATGGAGGGGCAAGATCCTCGCAAATTTATTATCGATCTTTTCACCAAGGCTTTCCCTGAACTCACACAGTGGGACTGGCAGAGAGAGGTGCAGAGGGCGCATCGATTCCCTTTTTCCATCTGTTCTGGACCCGGTCAGGCAGCAGTTAGACCCAGAGCGATTTTAATATCTCTCAATCATTTTCTTGCACGGGAAGCTGTGTATGAGCTGGCCCGCCCTGATAGAAAGAGGGCTGGAGTTTTTTGTGCGGCCTAGTTTTTGTCACTTCACCGTAGAAAAGTGTTGGCAGCTTCGGCAGCTCATTTCACTATTTCAGGCTAAAGGGGGTCAAGCTTTTTTACTTAACCCAGCAAATTTAAAAGTTTTACATAAAGATCAGGCTAGATTTTTTACATCTGAGAGTCAAGCCAAAGAGTTTTTACAAACTCTGTAATATCTAATGTTTAGTCTTCGATCTATTGTATTCTGCATGATTGTTTGGCCTGACTTAATTTAGGACATGTATATAAATTTGGGGTAGGGTGCTGTAGCTGGTATTTTCTTACTCTCTTTCTGTTTTCTTTTCTTGTTTCAGAGCACCTTGTAGACTGTGTTTCTATTTATAAGGCATTTATGGCATTAGCAATTCGCAATAAGTGTGTGCTATGTAGAAGTGTCTTCTTCTTGTGTTATATTGAAGGGTTTATTAGCACATAAGGTGGTAATCTAGTATGGGCGGGGGTCACCGGGTGGCAGGACCTTGTCATCACTGGAACCATGGTTCCTACTGCTCTTGTGAAGGGTTGGGGAGGGGGGTTGAGAGGCGGGTGGTTTGGGGATCCGGGTGGGCTTGGGGCCAGGGGCAGGGTGGGGGGGGGGGGTTAGTGGGGGTAAAAAAAGAAAAGTAATCCACAGTATTGTTAAGCTTGTGAAAGTTAGAGGCATCAGAAGTTATTTAAGAGAACTAAGCAAAGGATGGTATCCATATCTATCTTTAGTTAGGGCTCCGAATATGTTCGTTAAATGTTTGTGGGCTTAATAATTATAATAAAAGACAAAGAGTCGCTGTAGAGCTTCGGGTGATTCTACCAGATCTTGTCTGCTTACAGGAGACACATATACCTTGGGGAAAGCATAAGGTTTTATCAGAAATGGGGTATGTAGTCTTAGCCGCCTCACAGCAAACAACAATGAATCGTGGGGTGGCGGTGTTGGCCAAACCGACTATACAATCTTCTGGACGCACTTTAGTGGATAACTATGGGCGGTGGACAATCTTGGAATGCATCTTGGGGGACTCTAGGTTTACGCTATGTACAGTGTATGGTTCTAACTTGGATGAAGCCCTTGTTCTCGAACATCTAAATCTTGAGCTCGCATCATGGCCCACCCCGCTGGTGCTATGTGGGGATCTTAATATCAACTTGGTGGGGGGCGAACTACAAGCAGGCATTCAGAGTTACAGGGGTAGGAAACCTAGGGTTTTTAAGGCTTTATATCATTTAGTGTCGGATCATGGCCTGATAGATGTCTGGGGTGCGCTTAAAACGCCTACTATGCCTAACTCTGAACATACGTATTATTCTCATCCGCATGGCAAACTAGTACGGCTTGATTATTTTTTTATTTCGCCTTTACTACTTACAGAAGCCCAGATACAAGTCTTCCCCAGAATTACCTCGGATCATGCTCCAGTAGTGTTGGATATTCCTGCTCTGGGTATTAATGCAGTTCCAAGGGGATTTACTTTTGATAGAAAGCTTCTCCTGGATAACATGTTTATTGACTATATGAGGAATTGGATCAGGGATTTTTTTCAAAACAATCGTCATTCTACAACGTATGGGACCATTTGGGATACTTTTAAAGCCTGCTTTAGAGGGGAAGTATTGAGTTTTGGACTATATAAACAGAAACAGGCTAAATGTATAGTTCAAGAACTGTATAATAAACTTAAATCTGCTGAAGAAAACTTAGCACGTGGGATTTCGCGCGGAAGCAATGTCACTGAGCTGCAAACTAATTTGGCGAGATGTAAGGCCAATATTAATCTGGCATGGAGTAAAGAAATTGATACAAAATATCAGCTTTTTCAAAAAGAATGCTATGAATACGGGGAGGCGACAGGGCGTTGGATAGCTCAAAGATTGCGCTCCAAAGAAGCTGCACAGAGAATAGAAGGCATGAAGAATGCTTCTGGTAGCTTGTTACATGATCCCCAGGAGATTCTAGAGATTTGTCAGAACTTTTATCAAGAGCTCTATACAGTGCACGATATAGAACAGGATGTTAGATATCTGGGATTTCTAAATGTACAGCCTCAGCGGTTAGCTTAGGAGGAAGCTGGAATACTAGATAGCCCTATTACGATGGATGAGCTGGAACAGGCTATTAATAGCATGGCGAGGGGTAAGGCTGCGGGTCCAGATAAGCTCTCAGTTGAAGTTTACCGGACTTTTTTTCAAGATCTTAAAATGGATCTTCTGGCTGTTTTTCAGGCCGCTCAAATTGATGCGGCTCCAAAGTCGTGGGACGATGCCAATATTGTTGGTTTTAAGAAGAAGGACAAACCATCTGACCTTCCGGGGTCTTATCGCCCAATCTCACTCACAAACTGCGACGGGAAGATTTATGAGAAAATCCTTGCTAACCGATTGGCTAAGGTTATATCCCCTTTGGTTTCCCTAAGACAGCACGGGTTTATTCCTGGGAGGGGGACCGTGAATCATATCGCTAGAGTTATTACCTTACTTGATATTGCCCAGGTGGAGTCCAGAGATGTAGGAGTGTTGTATTCCTCTTAGGGTGTCCATAAACGGGCTTTCCAGAATCATGTCCTTATATAGGCACAATTCGCCCTGCCCTTATATAGGCATAAAATTCCAGTCCTTATTTAGGCATTAAACCGTGCACTCCAAATTCAGGCATGGTCTCCGACATCCGTCCACCCTAACGTCACAACGAGTTCGTGAAGAACAGACCCTTAGGCTGCGGGAGTTTCCCTAGCCCAGGACTATTGATTTCTTCAAGGACTCATATATTATGCATGAACCATTATTCCTTAGGGGTTCATTCATGACGTCTTCCGCTGTCCGACTCACGTCAATGCTAACATTCTGAGGTAATTCTCAGGTATAAATATACCTTCCCTAGCCCCTGTAAATCAGAGGAGACCTTGACTTCAGAGGAGCCCGTTTCCTGGCCTGACGCACTGAGAAGACGCTGTCATCCCTGCACGCAGAGAGTCCAGCTTCCAGTGATCTGACTTCCCTTGCGGGGTGTTGGAGTTCGAGTCTGGCAAAGAGATTCCTACCTCTCTCATTCTTCAGGTATGGAGCTGACTAGAACCTAGCGGGACTCTTGGCATACTAGGCTTAACATACTCTTAGTATACCATAGTAAGGAATACTTCACCTACTTCATACCTCTCCCTACACCTAGGTTAGGTTAGGTACATTGGGGTAGAACTAGGTTAGAAACGCATCGTATGAGTACTCGCATTTTTAGTCTATGTTATTTATGTAAATGCATATATGCTACAAAGATAATGCTATCGCAGTATTATTTATTTCTACTGCTCACACTGTACATTATTTATCTCGCATACTGTCTTGTGATCGTAACAGCACATTTTACTTACACCAGAAACAAGACTGTTCAATAAATCTTTTATTGAAACGCCCGTCTGTTCTTTCTGTGTAACTTGGAGAAAACTAAGCATGCACGATTGAGCTGAGTGAAATAGTTATCTATTGTTTCCACGACTCTGGGACACGTTCTGATTCTAAAGGGAAACAAAGTGGTCATGTTTTGCGGCTGCCAGAAACTACTCCCTTCTTGTCGTCAAGGAGTTTCTAGTGGCCTCTGAGCTAGCTGGCACAAGTAATTAAGTTTAATATACTCGATAGGGGCATACTGACCTTAGTCCTATGTCAAACCTATAGGATATATTATTCCAATGCGCAGAGCCTATTAGGGAAATAGGAGCTACACTACATGGCGCCCAACGGTTTGGTAAGGCGGTAATTCAACGTTAGATACTGTGTAACTCAGCCGTGCTTTTTTCTCTCAGAGACCCCTACCCATATACTCCAAAAGACGTCTGGAGTGGGCAGGGTTAAGTATCCACCAAGGCTACATAGGGCAGCACCCTATATATTAGCTGTTTGGTTTGCTCAACGTTGAAGGATACAGCGTTCCAAAAATATTGTGCACCTTATCTTTGTTTCCTTGAAACTTGTTCTACATTTTTCAAAAAACAAAATGACTGAAACCGGAAACGGTGGAGCTGCGGCTGATCCAGCCCAAGCAGCAGTTTTTAACATTACAGGTTTAAATGAAACTGAGGAGGGTGTTATAGACATCACTCCAAACTTAAGAAGAGCCATCACTCTAAAACTTATAAAACATGGCCTACCACCAAGAGGCGGTAGAGCAGTTTTCGTGATAGAGGTACACGAATCCTTTCAGACAGAGGTATTCTATTCATGGGTAATATTTCCTGAATCCAATCCAGTAACACACATGTTTCACTTCTACAAAGAAGATGATCCACCAGAGGAATACATTTCTTTCGAGGATATTGAAATTCCATTAACATACCAGGAGCATCAGCTCTGGTTTAAAGGCGCCCTAAAACATTACAGAAACATTACCAGGCTCGGTCCACTAGGTAGACCAGGAGCAACATGGCCGATTCTAGCCGGCTACACACCTCATCCTGAACTTGACATAATGACAGATGAGGAATTACTTACTCAATTTACAGAGTTAATAAAAATCTACAGACAATTGGTCCAATATGTCATGCGGACTTTCACAGTCCAACCACCATTAACACTTCCAAATCAAACTCCTCACCAGGGAATACACTAAAAATTACAATAATATTATCTAATATTAAAGGGGAGTCAGCAGCAGTGGCGATCCGCCAACGATTAAGGGAATTCGATGTTACAGAACATCAAACTGAGCTACCCAGAATAATAGAACAATCTTATGCAGAATTAGGCAGAGATAGTTTGGGTGGAAGACCAGTGAAGCCGAAGCTATCTGAAAGTCCTGAGAAGGACTTAATTAAACAAACTCCTACATCTTCTAAAAAGAAGTGGGAGACTAATAAACAAAATTCAAATGAGAAACGTTCTCAATCCCGAGGTAGGTCTCCTCAAAAGGAGCCCTCTGAAAGGAGGTATAACCTCAGGAATAGGGATAATTTGAGAAAACCTGACAGGTATCAAGATACTGATACACGTTCCTCTCGTCCCTTTCAGATCTCATCACAGACTTCGGAAAGAAGAGGACGAACAGAACATAGAGAAGAACGCGTGAAATCGAAAGACGAAAAACACGCTCCAAAAACTAAAGCAAAACCTCAATTCTCCAAAAGAAAGTAGCAGGTCTGAAGGTCAGACATGCCGAGAATACTGAGAACACAACTCAAGAACGGAGAATGGGCTCAGACAATGCTGGACAGTGCAGCAGAAGTCACAATAGCTCGCCAGAACCTGAAGGAACTTCTGGAGATAGTGGACTTGAATGAGTACATTACAGTTGAGACTGTAGACACCAGGGTTAGTACTCCACAAAAGTTATATGAAATAACACTCCGGATGGAGGGAGATAAACCTAGACAGGTGAAAGCACTTTTTGGGAAAGACTATCAAAGGGCTATGACATACTTCTAGCAGAAAAGGACTGGCCACCACAATTTGTCAGGGAGTGCCCACACGGCGAGGACATTATTATGCCTGCCTTCTCCAACCATATACCAATGCACCTAAGATGTACATATGCCAGGAAATGGGCAGTAGCCCAAGCCCCAGCATTATATAAAAATCATGTAGGATGGGATGAGGACTCACCTCACCATAAAATACATCTAAAACATGAACCAACTGCACAACGGCAGTACCCAATGATCCAGCGCGATATTAGCAAACAGCATTCATACACTAGATACTCACTTGGGCCCATACATTCATACTACGCTAATACTTACGCTGGGTTTTATCAGTTGTTACTCTCTATCAAAATCCCTGCTATCAATTACCTTCTGATTGAAGAGTAATGACTTACCAATGAATCCTTTGCTAATTGGGAAATTTAAAATGAGTGACATTCATTATAGTACATAATCCTGAAATAACCACTGAGTCAGGAAGTTTTAAAATGTTTATCTAAAGATTCAGCAGAGTAAAATACAGAACCACATGGTACTTAATCGCAATACCCAAGATTAAGCATAGAAATGATTATTGCTAATCAATGACGGTGTTTAAAGAAGAGAAGAAGATAGAGACAGCAGCGCAACTAAAGGTTGCATTATAATTACCTAAGTGCGAGAACCAAACCCCTTAGCCAAGGAGTTGAAAGGATAGGACCCAGGAAGGATGAAGAGCAAAGACTTCCTCCAGGATCAGGACAGGACCGGTGACCTCTCTACAACGACGCCTGCGTCGTTCCCTCTCTGATACTCGGCTTCTCCTCGATTCTCCCGTGCCTTCCTTCTAATGGACTCCGCCGCCCCCTGCTCAGGACCTCTTCTGGACAGGGACTCGGTCTGCAATCGGTCAGCTTGGCGGTCTGGAGCTAAGCGCGCTCTGGCAGCATGGACACCTGTTCTTCATGAACGCATGCTCTCATGGAATCTTGCTCTGACTAATTAACTAATGCTATATTCTATTATACCCTTCTACGCCCATGTACCTCCCCTTAATGTTGCTAAAATATGGGGCCACTACTTCTGATTGGACAGGGACAGGAGGTGGATTCTCGCACCATGTTGATTTGGCCTAAATTGTAAAGCCTATTGTCTTTACGTTCCCACCCCTTCAAATTAATACATTCGCTTTATTTCCCACCTGTCTCATGACAAATGTAAACCAATTTTCATAGACATTGTATCAATGTGTGACAGGAAAGCACTAGTACAACATCTTCGGCCATCAGGTTACGGCCTTGGACTTCGTCCAGGTTGACTTCATTTGGCAGGCACACAAGACACATGCAAAACACAACAAGAAAGGGTATGGGGCAATAGTGACTGCACCTATCCCCTGTGTGGGGTAATAGGTAATTTAAGCTAACTAGGTGCCAAGGATCTGAGACTCAATACCCTTAAGTCCCCTGGGATACAAGATTCCACCTAACATTAAAACACAAAAACAATCCAGCACTCTATAAACAAATTCAAATTACACCAGTAAATGAGAAAAGTGTTCAAAGAATGATTCAGCAGGTCTGATGTCGTTCCAATTCTTTATTCAAAATCTTCTTAAAAGATAGATTGTAGCCTCACGCGTTTCGTCCATCAAGGACTTCTTCAGTGCTACAAATAAGTACATACGATATACATTATATTTACAATATTTACAACATATAAGACAAATTGACATAACATTAAATTAAAAAATATATGGATAATGTGATCCGGATATATTTACATAAAATACGGTAAATTTACATTTGTTGCAACAACTCAAGTGAGTCTCACATGTCAAGTAGAAATATAAACCGTATAGTCATTAAATCATTATAAGCATCTAATTTCAAACAACCTGCTGAAACAACACTTAAAAGAGATTTTTTCAATGTTAACTAATACCAACAACATCTTTTGATTATAGTGGGTAGTGGCATGTTATAGTGATGAGGAGACGCAAAAAGCAAAAATATACAATGACTACTTTATTCAAGAAGATCTAATTTCAAACACTGGCAATTAATTTGTTTCATGGGATAAAGTTACTGGTCTTACCAAAAGGTAAGACGTTTCCCCTCAAAATTCATGGAGGGAAATTTCTGTATGGAGACTCGGTTTCCAAAGGAAATGTATTAAGTCCTAATCAGAGAAGGGAGAACATATATGTGATCAAATGGCAAATATGTCAAGATTCCATTTTTTTATATTATATCTGTTCCTAATTATAGAACATACCTTAAGTGTTTTTGGCACCAATATGGGAATCATCCAATGTAATGAGTCCAAGCGGTGTCATAGACCATTATTATCTACGGCCATACGTAATGAAGCCATTGCTCTCTGTGAAGAAAATGGAAGAACTTAAAAAATTGGTCGCACTAGATCTGCTACCGAAATCATACTGAAATGGAGTTATTAAATAAGATCTATGCTTTAAAGACTGCGATGCTATTGAAGCCTCTAGTCGATCAAATCAGTAAGGCTGTGGTTGAATATTTTGCAATCAGGTGTCTGGCCCCGAAACCACAATAAAACACGGACAAAGTAGAGGCTGCTACCTATTAAGTTTAAACAGCAAAGTTTAAGTTTAAAAAACGGGATGAAAAGCTCTATAAAAAAGAAGCAACAGATCTACAATACATGTTTTGCTAAGCAGTCATTGGAGCTGGGTCAGCAAAAAGCTACTGCCTGCTAAGTTTAAAAAACGAAGATCTGTTTTTAAAGACTACGATGCTATTAGAGCCTCTAGTCGATCAAATCATTAAGGCTATACTTGAATATTATGCAATCAAGTGTCTGGCCCCAAATTCACAATAAAACACGGACAATGTGGGGGCTGCTACCTATTGAGTTTAAACAACAAAGTTTAAGTTTAAAAAACGAGGTGAAAAGCTCTATGAATAACAGAGCAGCAGGTCTACAATGCATGTTTTAGGACCTCCATATATCAAATTTAAGTGAAATGCCTCGAACTGGTTAACTAAAGGCATCCCACTAGGTTCGCCCATTTTTACTGTAAGGATAACGTAGTAAAACCAGAAAAGCTGCTTTTACTGAAAAAAACAACAATGTCGAAAAAATGTATAGCACACACTTACTTGAGAACCGGTGAATGGGCTGCTTGGTGAACGCGATCGGGTCATATTTGGATGTCCCGGCTCCCGAGTTTAAATAACCCGGGCAAGTCACCACCTGAAAGCAATTGCTTTAGGCGCACTCAAGATGTGCTGTAAACGCGGCCGCCATTTTGTAATGGTCATAAACGGGCATATTCTTCAGTTTGACCGATAAGTATGAAAGCAATGTAATGTTTCATTAATCAATATTGGATGATCTTTGTCATCGATTATACTTTGTGGCCTGCAATAATGTCCGCGTCGGACTATATTCACCGCCGTTATTTAAGCGGCGATTTCGGCCTCCATCTTACAATGGTCGTAAAAAATCAACCCGATTTTCAAACTGTGATAGGATCAGCCTATATCACCATTACAGGCACTGTACATGAATAAATCAAAATTGTTAAGTTAAGACCGGAGGTATACGTGTAATGTTATGGTGAAAACCCGAACAAGGTGAAAATTGCCGCCATCTTGGAATGATCAAAAAGTCATATTTTATAGAATTTCCCGAGGTGGTTGGCCGCTGATTGAATTTAAAAAAAGCGTAATATAATGACCGTGACGCGATATGGTCACAGTCTTTCTATTGGTCCACTGGCTCAAAGTGATCGTGAAACCATTATATTTCAATTGCGTGCTATATTTTTCATTTCACTTCCCAAAGGGTGATATGATGTGTCAACATCACCGTTTTTGTATCATTAAATGATCATGTGAAATTAAAATTTGAAATTTGAGCAAGAGACATATTAGACATGGTGCATATGCATCTATTACAACCATTCTCAAGCTGAGTGAGAGGTGGCCACCATCTTTAAATAGTCATAAGACAATGGTTTTTTAATGAATTTCTCAAGAGAGAAATGAGATATATTTGTGCTTGTATTAGTTTATAGTCCTTGACCACTGGTTGAGTTTGAAAAGGTGAAAGTTCCTTTCACTATGATCAATGGTGTGTTTCTTTGTTTTCCCGAATTAGTTGTCCAACTATGGTGCCAACTGATATAATGTTCAATTTTGAAAAAAATCATGTTTCGAAAAGGATATGTCTAGTTGCTTTTAAAATTGACATTTAATCAAGATGATGTAGTATTAAAGACCATTGAACATAGGCATTCAACCTGAAGAATTTCGTGAAATTTTCACAGAATGATATATTTTCATCCACATGATGAGATTGAATAAAACACGGTACACATTTAAGATTACCACTCCTATTCATACCATATTCTTATTTATGAGTCCATAAATCATTAATGGAGTGTTCAAACAAAGAACGACAGAATTTGCGTAGATAGCAAAGCTAATCAATGGAAACTTTAATTAAATTTCTAATAGATTTAAATAGATGCTCTGCACATGTTTATGTGGACTCTTTAGGTATGAAGTTTCACAAGAAATGATAGAATTCATTATTGATATTGAGAACCATGGGAATGGTCCTTAGACGACAGATCCAGCTTGCTTCAGCCTGTCGTAGCAGGACCTCTCTATTGCCCCCCCTTTCGGGAGATCTAATATGTTCAATTGCATGAAACCAAATTATTGATTCATTGGGATGTAATTCTTTTATGTGTATGGCCACTGGATATCTCTCATCTATGTTTTTTACAGCTCTCACATGCTCTTGTATTCTTGTTTTCAGGCTTCGAATGCTGCTCCCTACATAGATTTTGTTGCAGGAGCAGCCGATGACATATACAGTGTGTGTGGTATTGCAATTGATAAAGGTGTTAATCTTGAACTCCCTTTCTGTATTATATTTGAACCTGAGTTTTTTATTAAGTCCAAATTGGCAGACATTTCACATGCCGCATATATGGAATCCCAAAGGTTTATTGGGTAGCCACAAATGTGTGCTCATTGTTTGCTCCCTGACATAGCTCGGGCATAATAAATTTTTCAAGGTCTTACCTTTCCTGTAAACCACTTTTGGCTTGGGTGCAAAGTGCCTGCAGGCAACTCGGCATCTGTTAAAAGGTGCCAGTTTTTTCTTAAAATGTCATAGACATGATTACTGTAAGCATTATATTGAGTTATAAATGCTACAGTTTCATTGTCCTTTTTCTTGGTGGCCTGATTCTGATGTAATACTAGGGTGTTTTTCCTGTCTACACTCCTTATCCTTTTCTCAGCTAGTGAGAGACATTGATCAGTGTAGCCTCTGCTCCTAAAGTTGTTTTTCATCAACACAAGATTTTTTTCGAAGGATTGCTCCTGGCTGCAATTCCGTCTTGTGCGGACCATCTCGCCATAGGGTATGGCGTTGATAGTAATACTTGGATGGGCGCTCTCTGCATGAAGCATGCTATTGCAAGCAGTACGCTTTCTGAAAATATCACTTTGGATTTTATTGTCAGACACGAACAGTTTTAAATCTAGGAATTCTATACTTTCCCTAGAATAATTCAAAGTCAATTTTACATTAAATCTGTTCTGGTTTAGATAGCTGTGATATCCAGATAGTTCTTATTCGTTACCATTCCAAATAAGAATCACGTCATCTATGTATCTTCCGTAGAAGATGATGTTATTACTCCATTGTTGTGAGCCAGGTCCCCAGGCATGCTCCGCTTCATACAGGCCCATAAAAAGGCCTGCATAAGACGGAGCAAACCTGGTTCCCATGGCTGTGCCCTGTTTTTGCAAGAACCATGTCCCATTGTGGAGGAAGACATTCATGGACAAAATTATGCGCAACATCTCAAGGAGCATTAATGTGTGTTCCAAATGCCTTGCGTTCTTTTTATACAAGAAATGTTTTAAGGCCTCCAGACCTCTGTCAGTTTGGATGCAGGTGTATAAACCTTCCACGTCCATGGTCACAAACATTAATTCATTGCTGTCCCAATCGAAATCATCAAGCTTACACAGAACATCTCTGCTGTCTTTAAGATATGACGGCAGGTTCTTAACAAAAGGCTGTAAGAAGCCATCCACATACTCCGATAGATGCTCCGTGGGGCCACCATTGCCTGAAATTATAGGCCTACCCGGCGGAAACACTCCCCCCTTGTGGATTTTAGGGAGTATGTATATACAAGGGTGTCTGGAATTGCTCGCCTGTAGATAACAATATTCATGGTCTGAGATTAATCCTGATTCATGCCAGTCTTGTAATTTGGCATTGATGATTCTTTCGATACCCACGATAGGTGATTCCTTTAATTGTTCATAACAATTTTTATCTCCTAACTGTCTGTCAATTTCTCCCATATAGTCTTTTAAGTCTATAAGGACTATATTGCCCCCCTTGTCCGCTTCGCGTATGACTAAGAGGGGATCATCTTGTAAAGTTTTTAGAAGCATCTTTTCTTCCTTGGTGAGATTGTGACAGTGTCTACAGTGTGAGTTTGTTCCGTGTTTGTCTTCTAATTGATACAGCTGTTGTGTGACCCTATTGAGAAACTCATCTATATGTGGGTCTGAAGTTCTTAAAGGCACAAATTTAGATTTATTTCTCAAACCGCTATTTATGGTGGTATCTTCACAAATATTTAGCAATCCAGCCATTTGCACAATATCTACATCCAAATCATCTTCATCAAGAGTTGCTAATAAATGTACGTTATCAAGTTCTGCAATTGTCAAACTAGAAACATTTTCAGCATTACTCAAAACATTGGTCTGCATAGGCGGATGTTCAGAAAAATATTTCTTTAATCGTAATTTCCTTACAAATTTGTAAAGATCAATATGTGCATTCACAAAATTACAGTTTTCCGTTATACAGAAATTCAATCCTTTTTGTAAAACATACATTTCTTTTTCACTTAGTACTTTAGAAGATAAGTTAATGACACTTAGTTCGTTAGACATCAGGGATTCATTGTTGGAGTCAGTTCCTATATTTCCATTTGGGCACTCTATTTCCTTATCAGGGTCAACTTGCTTCTACGGAAGATACATAGATGACGTGATTCTTATTTGGAATGGCAACGAAGAAGAACTATCTGCATATCACAGCTATCTAAACCAGAACAGATTTAATGTAAAATTGACTTTGAATTATTCTAGGGAAAGTATAGAATTCCTAGATTTAAAACTGTTCGTGTCTGACAATAAAATCCAAAGTGATATTTTCAGAAAGCGTACTGCTTGCAATAGCATGCTTCATGCAGAGAGCGCCCATCCAAGTATTACTATCAACGCCATACCCTATGGCGAGATGGTCCGCACAAGACGGAATTGCAGCCAGGAGCAATCCTTCGAAAAAAATCTTGTGTTGATGAAAAACAACTTTAGGAGCAGAGGCTACACTGATCAATGTCTCTCACTAGCTGAGAAAAGGATAAGGAGTGTAGACAGAAAAAACACCCTAGTATTACATCAGAATCAGGCCACCAAGAAAAAGGACAATGAAACTGTAGCATTTATAACTCAATATAATGCTTACAGTAATCATGTCTATGACATTTAAAGAAAAAACTGGCACCTTTTAACAGATGCCGAGTTGCCTGCAGGCACTATTGCACCCAAGCCAAAAGTGGTTTACAGGAAAGGTAAGACCTTGAAAAATTTATTATGCCCGAGCTATGTCAGGGAGCAAACAATGAGCACACATTCGTGGCTACCCAATAAACCTTTGGGATTCCATATATGCGGCATGTGTAATGTCTGCCAATTTGGACTTAATAAAAAACTCAGGTTCAAATATAATACAGAAAGGGAGTTCAAGATTAACACCTTTATCAATTGCAATACCACACACACTGTATATGTCATCGGCTGCTCCTGCAACAAAATCTATGTAAGGAGCAGCATTTGAAGCCTCATAACAAGAATACAAGAGCATGTGAGAGCTGTAAAAAACATAGATGAGAGATATCCAGTGGCCATACACATAAAAGAATTACATCCCAATGAATCAATAATTTGGTTTCATGCAATTGAACATATTAGATCTCCCGAAAGGGGGGGCAATTGAGAGGTCCTGCTACGACAGGCTGAAGCAAGCTGGATCTGTCGTCTAAGGACCATTCCCATGGGTCTCAATATCAATAATGAATTCTATCATTTCTTGTGAAACTTCATACCTAAAGGGTCCACATAAACATGTGCAGAGCATCTATTTAAATCTATTAGAAATTTAATTAAAGTTTCCAATGATTAGCTTTGCTATCTACGCAAATTCTGTCGTTCTTTTTTTGAACACTCCGTTAATGATTTATGGACTCATAAATAAGAATATGGTATGAATAGGAGTGGTAATCTTAAATGTGTACCGTGTTTTATTCAATCTCATCATGTGGATGTAAATATATCATTCTGTGAAAATTTCACGAAATTCTTCAGGTTGAATGCCTATGTTCAATGGTCTTTAATACTACATCATCTTGATTAAATGTCAATTTTAAAGGCAACTAGACATAGCCTTTTCGAAACATGATTCTTTTCAAAATTGAACATTATATCAGTTGGCACCATAGTTGGGCAACTAATTCGGGAAAACAAAGAAACACACCATTGATCATAGTGAAAGGAACTTTCACCTTTTCAAACTCAACCAGTGGTCAAGGACTATAAACTAATACAAGCACAAATATATCTCATTTCTCTCTTGAGAAATTCATTAAAAAACCATTGTCTTATGACTATTTAAAGATGGTGGCCACCTCTCACTCAGCTTGAGAATGGTTGTAATAGATGCATATGCACAATGTCTAATATGCCTCTTGCTCAAATTTCAAATTTTAATTTCACATGATCATTTAATGATACAAAAACGGCGATGTTGACACATCATAGCACCCTTTGGGAAGTGAAATGAAAAATATAGCACGCAATTGAAATATAATGGTTTCACGATCACTTTGAGCCAGTGGACCAAATTAGGTCCAATAGAAAGACTGTGACCATATCGCGTCGCGGTCATTATATTACGCTTTTTTAAAATTCAATCAGCGGCCAACCACCTCGGGAAATTCTATAAAATATGACTTTTTGATCACTCCAAGATGGCGGCAATTTTCACCTCGTTCGGGTTTTCACCATAACATTACACGTATACCTCCGGTCTTAACTTAACACTTTTGATTTATTCATGTACAGTGCCTGTAATGGTGATATAGGCTGATCCTATCACTGTTTGAAAATCGGGTTGATTTTTACGACCATTGTAAGATGGAGGCCGAAATCGCCGCTTAAATAACGGCGGTGAATATAGTCCGACGCGGACATTATTGCAGGCCACAAAGTATAATCGATGACAAAGATCATCCAATATTGATTAATGAAACATTACATTGCTTTCATACTTATCGGTCAAACTGAAGAATATGCCCGTTTATGACCATTACAAAATGTCAGCCGCGTTTACAGCACATCTTGAGTGCGCCTAAAGCAATTGCTTTCAGGTGGTGACTTGCCCGGGTTATTTAAACTCGGGAGCCGGGACATCCAAATATGACCCGATCGCGTTCACCAAGCAGCCCATTCACCGGTTCTCAAGTAAGTGTGTGCTATACATTTTTTCGACATTGTTGTTTTTTTCAGTAAAAGCAGCTTTTCTGGTTTTACTACGTTATCCTTACAGTAAAAACGGGCGAACCTAGTGGGGTGCCTTTAGTTAACCAGTTCGAGGCATTTCACTTAAAATTGACATATGGAGGTCCTAAAACATGCATTGTAGACCTGCTGCTCTGTTATTCATAGAGCTTTTCACCTCGTTTTTTAAACTTAAACTTTGTTGTTTAAACTCAATAGGTAGCAGCCCCCACATTGTCCATGTTTTATTGTGAATTTGGGGCCAGACACTTGATTGCATAATATTCAAGTATAGCCTTAATGATTTGATCGACTAGAGGCTCTAATAGCATCGTAGTCTTTAAAAACAGATCTTCGTCTTTTAAACTTAGCAGGCAGTAGCTTTTTGCTGACCCAGCTCCAATGACTGCTTAGCAAAACATGTATTGTAGATCTGTTGCTTTGTTTTTTATAGAGCTTTTCATCCCGTTTTTTAAACTTAAACTTTGCTGTTTAAACTTAATAGGTAGCAGCCTCTACTTTGTCCGTGTTTTATTGTGGTTTCGGGGCCAGACACCTGATTGCATAATATTCAAGCACAGCCTTACTGATTTGATCGACTAGAGGCTTCAATAGCATCGCAGTCTTTAAAGCATAGATCTTATTTAAAAACTCCATTTCAGTATGATTTCGGTAGCAGATCTAGTGCGACCAATTTTTTAAGTTCTTCCATTTTCTTCACAGAGAGCAATGGCTTCATTACGTATGGCCGTAGATAATAATGGTCTATGACACCGCTTGGACTCATTACATTGGATAATTCCCATATTGGTGCCAAAAACACTTAAGGTATGTTCTATAATTAGGAACAGATATAAAAAAATGGAATCTTGACATATTTGCCATTTGATCACATATATGTTCTCCCTTCTCTGATTAGGACTTAATACATTTCCTTTGGAAACCGAGTCTCCATACAGAAATTTCCCTCCATGAATTTTGAGGGGAAACGTCTTACCTTTTGGTAAGACCAGTAACTTTATCCCATGAAACAAATTAATTGCCAGTGTTTGAAATTAGATCTTCTTGAATAAAGTAGTCATTGTATATTTTTGCTTTTTGCGTCTCCTCATCACTATAACATGCCACTACCCACTATAATCAAAAGATGTTGTTGGTATTAGTTAACATTGAAAAAATCTCTTTTAAGTGTTGTTTCAGCAGGTTGTTTGAAATTAGAAGCTTATAATGATTTAATGACTATACGGTTTATATTTCTACTTGACATGCGAGACTCACTTGAGTTGTTGCAACAAATGTAAATTTACCGTATTTTATGTAAATATATCCGGATCACATTATCCATATATTTTTTAACTTAATGTTATGTCAATTTGTCTTATATGTTGTAAATATTGTAAATATAATGTATATCGTATGTACTTATTTGTAGCCCTGAAGAAGTCCTTGATGGACGAAACGCGTAGGCTACAATCTATCTTTTAAGAAGATTTTGAATAAAGAATTGGAACGACATCAGACCTGCTGAATCATTCTTTGAACACTTTTCTCATTTACTGGTGTAATTTGAATTTGTTTATAGAGTGCTGGATTGTTTTTGTGTTTTAACACAAAACACATGCGCAGAACCATTTGCCTCTCGAGTTTCAGGTCACCAACCCAGGCCCAAGTTTACGAACTAATAAAAGTGCAAGAAGAAAATATTAGAATCACAAATAAAATGT